>JAULBZ010006144.1:0-12658 GCA_032360805.1 Neoturris breviconis
AATTGAATCGAGTGTTTTTGATTTTTTCTAGGTTGGCATTCATTCTAGCATGCCAAGTTGTCTGGCTTACGGTTGTTTTAATTACAACCGGGAGAGTTACCGTACGCAAAAGCTTCTTTAAAGTTCTGAGTCCAATAAATGAAACAGAGAAACAACGAAGGCACTCCACCGTTGTCAAATTTTGCATGAAATGATGACGTATGCAAATTTTGTCACCTCTTTTTCGCCTTTCCGCGCGCCGGCCTCTGCGTAGGAGAGTGCTTCATGAAGCTAATTAGAACAAAATTAATGGATTCGTTATATTTATACCAAACCAAAAAAATCCAAATCCACTGCGACCAGAGTCAAGCTTATCTTCTGATAAATTAGCACATTCCCTACAACATTTTTACTGTACTAGCAAAAGTATAATACAATCTTCGGAGTACACGGTCAGCACTCTGAATTTGTTATTCATGGAATTAATAGTTTCTACTTCGTATGTAAACACATTTATAACACATCTTCCTCTGAGTCGGCCATCTTGTTTATCTCACATTCGCGGTCAGGAGAAGTTATGTCCACAATTAACCGTGGATTTCAAAATTGCATATGGCGGCAAACGGAGCTTAATTTATCAGCAGAAAAATGGTAAATTAATACAGTAAATGGATTTTTTACTCATTTTTAAACTTTGGTACATCTTTATTATGGTTAGTTAGATGGATTAGAAGCCAAGCTGGAGAAAAAAAATATGACATTCGTTCTCGTTTAAACATCTCGATGATATCGCCATGTGCTCTACGATGGACAAGCGTTCCGCAGGTCGGTCCTTCTTAATCGCTCCGAATATTCAAGACCACTTAAACCATCGACAAGCTTTGTTGTGCGCCACTGGACATCGATCATGTGTATGTGTTTTCGAAGATGTGGTGACCACATATATTGTCCTGTTTTTTGTTAAAAACTGCATGTGTAACTTAATGTGAACTGTATTTGGTGATCTTATTGAAAGATGACTGGAAAATGGAATGTGCTTTATAAGCTCAAAAATCTCCTATCCCTACTCACATGACCTTATTTATTATGACATCACCATACTTTACAATATTAGCCTTTTTAGGGTCCGTGAGATACACTATTCTCGTCTGTAAATTACATTTGCTGGTCTTATAAAATATGAAACTGCAGCATAAAAATAAATTGTGATGTAAATAATAGTGTATATACATAATACGTTGGTATAATACTAGAAACAGTACAGCTTTTGGATTTTTATGATTTGACTACCTGCTCAAAAATCCACCCCACACCCCACTCCTCACAAAGCTATAATTATTTATTTATGTATTTGTTTATTTTCAAAATGCAAAATAAACTTGAGGAATTGTCTGAAAATTCAGGTAAATCGGTTTAGGACAAAGAAAATTATTAGCAGTTGAATATGCCATTGGCGATTGTGCATCCAATCATCAATACTTTATAAGAAACAAGTTTCTAAACAAACGTTCCAGAGTCGCGCGCAAAAATAATTATGTGAGTGAAGACACACACATTCTTTTTCCTATAAAAAGTGAAAACTAGAATTACATAGCTTTTTATATATTTTTTTTGTCTATGTATCTATCATTTATATTTCAATTATTGTGCATGATATTATTCAACTACAGTGCATTTATTTATCACTTGTGTATGTGCTTTTTTGGATTGCGAATGGAATCATATCTGAAACACAGGAAAATAAATGCAGCATTATTTTTATTGCTTTTATATTGAAAGAAACTAATAAGGAATGTATACAAAATTTAGAATTAATGGTCATAAAATAATATTAAGATTAATGATCATAAATTACAATAACAAATGTTAAGAAATGTAAATCAATAAGCAAATTTGTAATGCTACTGTGTTTGTACTAAGGTAAGTATTATCACTAGAATAACTCAACGGAGGCATTCTAAGAAAGAAGAAAAAAGACAAGGTAAGACGTTGTAAATCAGTGTTATCAGAACATTGACAATTTAAGCATACTTAACCCTATCAACTAAGGACTCTTTAGACCCTTACGATGAATAGTTCTAACATTTAACATAAATTAAGAATTTTAATAAAAACATAATCATATTTCCTTAAAGGTGTTAAGTGTTGCTATTGTTGTATGTACTTATAACAGACATACCAATTCTATACACTTCCTACCGCACTACCTAAAGGAGCATACAACATTTTGTATCAACTTTGATGTAAGTTGCTTGTAACTATAAAGTCATGCATTTGTTGGGCATGATTAAACTACGTTGCGTTGAGTCGATATTCTTAATTTGTTGACAATATTTTTTCAATGTCATTTGACCATGATGTGCCCCGTTGCATTTTCCTCTGTTAAACATTTTTGAATAGACCATCGGTAACTTTGAATCATTACCCCCAGAACACTTTACTCATTTGAAGCTATCTTGTATGGCCTGCTCCAGGCAATCATGGTACGAATTCTCTGAGAGTTTCTTGCTATGTCTTTTTTCTCTATTCTTAGCATACCGACTATTATGTCTGCTTGTTATTATTTAGCATCATTGCATTAGCACATTTACAATAACTACTAATTACACTATGAAATATATAATAATTTTGCAGTGCTTTCAGGCCTAATGTATCAGGATGGATGGCATGTCTGGTATTTTTAAAAGGAGAAGACTACTAGAATGTGTAAGCCTGAGCATTTAGAACTTAAAAAAGTAGAAGAATGATATATCAAATGATTTGATCATTTATTTTGCATTTTTACTTTGTTCAAGGTACTTAATTTAAGATTTATTTAAGGTAGTCCATCGAACTGTGGTGAAGTATTAAAGCCAAGTTATCAAGTAGCTGCTAATAGTAATTTAGACTTGTCCGTTGGCTTTTGTGGAAACCCGATGCCAATAGTATCTTGGCTGTTTAATGGACAACAGAAACTTGAAGGTTCTTCTGCTAATGGTACAAAGAATAAATTTGTTTACAGTGCAATGTTTGAAAATGCTCAACCAGATCAATGTGGAAGGCTATTGGAGGTAACAGCTTCAGGATTGGGAAAAAATCTAACTGTTAACACTACAATTATTGTTACAGGTATTACTTTGCTGTATTTTCTTTCTTATGTGTTAATACACAATTGTTTATAAGCAACTCAAGATATGAACTGAAGGTACTCATTTTTCAGCACAAATTCGATACCGATATTTATTTATTTATCTTTACCTAAACATTTATCAAATTCATGTCCAATAATTACACAATGACAATATCTAGAAAATAAAAATAATTAAGAGGTGGTAATGTTATATTTCCTTTGAATTTTGAGAGATTTCAACAAATGTTTGTTTTAAATAACAGTATTGAATTTGTTTAATATTTAGAGAGAAAAAATCTTTTAAAGTGTTTGATTTTTATTAACAAAAATTATTTAATATTAATATCATTACTTTAATGGGAGAAATTCTTGAGAGGAGAATTAATATTCACAAATTTCGAAAATATTGAAATAAATCGCAAAAGCCTATCCTCATGAAATATTAAATGTAAACTCATGAAAGATTATCCTTGCAAAAACCTTTTTGTGATTCCTATTTACTAGACATTCAATTAAAGATAAAATAGTCGCATAATAGAATTCTCTATTTGCTGAAAGAAGAAAAATTAGAGCAAAGTTTATACCAAAAGTTATTTTGCAACTTCACTGATTTCACTGGTATTGTTTTTTGGCGGTATTAGAAAACTATACCAAATAGATTAAACCTTAAGAATTTAAATGTGATCATCTTTTTTTTATATGTGCTTTAGGGTCCATTCTTTCCAGACATGGTTTGCAAACAGGTTTGAAAACTAGTTTGAAGTCGCAAACTGAATATTCAAACTAGGTCTGCAAACCGAAAAAAATGAAAAATTTACCTTTGGTTTGCAATTTCGAAACTTAAAATTGTTATATGTCTTTATTGCTCATGCTTTGACATGTTCAAAACAAACACCAAATAAAAGACAGGTGAGTCAGTTACCTTACAATGCAATAAACAATGCAATAACCTCAGTCGGTGTCACGTCGGCATTGTTAAGCAGCCTTTCCATGCAGATTAATAAATCAATAAATTAAAATTAAAATAAATAAAAATGGTTAGATGTTTTCAAACCAAAATCAGAAAAGAACAAAACAGTTTGCAAACTGGTTTGCGCAAACTAAATTCAAACCAGGTAGGAAACAAGTTTGGATAGTTTACAAACTGGTTTTAGGTTTGAATCAAAGCAAACTGAAAAAAATGGATCAGTTTGCAAAGCATGTCTGAAAAGAATGGACCCTTAGTTTATGGTGTGACTAATTTTGTTTTGTGACAACTATAATGTTTTGTATTCCTGATTGTTTTTCAACCCACCAAGCAAGTATGGATAGATAGTATTATCACTTTGTGGCATTGACACTCCACTTTATATTAGATGATATTTCTTAAGTGCTACCATATTGAAATTGGGTGTGTCATAAAATAATTTTGAGTTTGTCTATGAATACTGAGTATCCGTGAAGAAAAAAGGCTTTACTTTAACTTTACTATCTTAAAATAAATACATTATTTCAAACACTGACATATAATGGGTGTATGCAAATTAAATTTATGTGTTTTGGTAGGCTACTTTCAATATCGTACCTTTGATTAATTTATCTTTATTGGTATAAGATTTTTGCCACAAAATGCGTCCAATTTGTATTGATATGTAGTTAACCATGATATACTATAAAAGGCTATCATCTTTTTCAAGTTATTATTAGTAATAAATGCAACAATACTCATATAGCCTATTGTAGCCTTATATTATATCAATTTATATCTATGCATATTACATACTGATGCATTCAGTATGTACAATGTACATTCGCCTGATGCTAGTACACATACATAAATATTTCACTGTGCTGTTATTCTGAAAAAAATGCTCTCAAAAAGTGATTATTTGTTGTGTTTTTTTTGTAGACTGGGGGACTTATATTAGTATAAGTCAATATAAGAATACTATACATACTAGTATCATGTATAATGCGTGTATATGAAAGATTTTTTTGTGCTATGTTTAACCTTCACTGAACTTGATGGTCTTTTCTATTTTACATATTTCATGTTTTATTTTCTCTGGCCATGGAATATATTTGAAAAATTCTATTATACTTTATTTTTATTTTATTATTTGCTATTATACTTCTAAGTATCTCCAGCAAAATAAGTTTCGTTTGCCTTCTTCATTTAAAATATTCTTTCAAATTGCTATACTATAATTGCCATTACAAAATGATATGATTTGGTTATATCTTAGTGTTTAAAATAATAGTAAATAATCACTGTGGAGGAGGGATTTCTAACCTGAAGCAATGCTTATAAATCACTCATCCACAGTGATAATTTGCTCTTATTTTGAACATTGTATCTTTACTTAACAATTATTTTGTTTCTTCTTCAGCAACACCAGATGAAGCTGCTATATCTGAGGCGTACTTTAATGTAAAGTGTATCAATGTTGCCTGGACCCTATTTAATGCAGGTTTATGCCCTGTGATATATGAATTAAATTTTGTTGAAGCTAATGGAACAGTTGCTTACTCAGTAAATGTGACTAAACTGTATTCTGAAGAAGAGAAAACAAGTAAATATGAATATTGTACTGGTGTAGAAGATGTAATAACGGCTAACATTCGTACTATATTTGGTGATAATACTGCTCAATCTTCAGTTAAAGATGTTTCAAAAACTACGCCACCTCCACCCACTACAACAGCTCCTCCTACATCTCGTACACCTGTAACTGAAAAGAGTGAAGGTATTCAAAATAAATTTGTAGAATGTAGATTTAATTTTGCTTTTCATATTTGCTGTTGCAATAATCAGCTTCTTATGTTGTAACTTTTTTAATATCGATTTCTTTTTAGGTTCTTCGAATACCATGACCATTGGCATAATAGTTGGTGTTTGTATTGTTGTCATTATAGTTATTATTGTTGTAGTTATTTTCTTGAAAAAGCGAAAAAGTAAGTACATTTCTGATTTTTTTTAATTTTGTGCAATCTTTTTTCCATTACTTTTGTACATAAAGAGAACACACGAAAATGACTAGTTGGGACAAACTCAGTAGTTTTAAAAGTATTATATAGTTCTCCCTTAAGTAATCTGTGATTTGAATTTGTAAGCACTGATGATGGTTTTTTAACTAAAAACTTTTGCTTCAATTTTATACACTTGTTTTTACTGTTTAAATACTGATTTTATAGTTTTATGTACCTATCCTCACACTTAAAATGAGTTCTATGTAATGTATAGTAGACAATAAGTAAAATGAATAATTACCATTTCTTATTTACCCTCCCAAGACTATTCCATTTTTATCGTTGTTGTTTTTGCATAAAGAACCAAAAATAATTGTGAAATGGACCCACTCACAAGATTAAGGTTGGACAACATCTGGAGGAGTATTTTTGAGTACAGTTTTCAGCTGCATAGCTGAAAACTGTACCCAAAAAATGCTTCTCCACAGGTGATGTCCGACCGTTATCTTGAGGCTTGCTCTCAGATTTTGATTTATTCCATACATTATAAAATTAAGTCAAATGCAAAGAGAGAGAACAGTTTTATTTTTAAATATCACTGTGTCATACCTATTTTTGATGCGGACATAATGAATATAATCTGATTTGTTTAAATATCAAACATGCTATTGGAAATTATAAACACGCCTTCTCTCAGGTTCTTTGACTCCAACTTTACTAAGCTGCTAATATCACAGAAGTCGATTTTGGCATTTGTATTCTTTCCTTCCTTCTCTAGATAAGAAAAATTCCACTAGCTCAAGTACAGGTGAGTGTTGATAAAAAAAGATTTCAGTATCGTATGAACTCTTAAAGCTAATCTTCATATGTTAAGATAAGTGATATAGAAGTGAAAATGGCGTCAAGAAATGAGATGGAGGCTCACTGGTTGATCAAAAATTTTGTATTCATGTTTTTATTTTTTAGATGCTAATCAAGCAAGTGACAATAATAGGTAAGCATTTTGTGTCCAAATACATAATCTTATATAATTTAATTTCCTACAAAGTGTTGAAAATGTTTGCGAAAACCCTTAAAATTATCTATGTTCAATGTAGTATCTGAGAAGAGAGTACTGCTAAAGCTCCAAAGTGTAGTAAGTAACACAGGGTACATTTATCTTTTCCTTGAATTATGGGAGGACTGCAGCATCCAAACGTCATCCCCTGTAAACCAAAATGATTGAAATTTCTGTTGTTTCTTCTGAAGTTCTTAACATTCTGTTCGTTTCAGATATGACCATGTTCCCATGGATAATCGTGATGGTGGGAGAGAGGTATGTATTTTACTTTGTGGTATAAATATTATGTTAAAAAAATGATAAATCTTTACTGGATTGTTCTAATTGGTTATTTTTATTTCATGTTTTTTTATATAAATTTGAATGGTAAATTTTGAAATTATGTCAAATGTTAGGGAAGACTGAACATTTTCTTTCTTTCTAGAATGAATATACTTCAGTTCCAAGCAAGAAACCACCTTCAAGAGAACAGGATCCTGATCAAATGTTATATGCTGAGCTTGGTGCAGGTGGTGGTCGAACAGGTCCTAAACCGACACCTGAACAATCCAACTATGCTGAAGTAAAAGTTGATGATATGGGGTATCCTGCCAGAGGCCCAACTTCTGATAGACCACCTGCTCCTACATATGCTGCTGTTGATAAAGATAGGTCTCGAAGACATAGCCCACCACCTCCTAATGATGATGATGATTTCAATGATGGTGTGATAGTATAAGTTCAAACGGTATGTGTTTTGTATGAACTTATATATAATGCTAGATTTTTCCAAAAATCATTAGGGTTATTGAATAAATCCTGAGGCTACAACTTTTGAAAGATAATCTTTCTGAAGAGATTGGTTGCTTTGAGAAACTTTTATTGAATATAGTAATCATACTCAAATTATCATAAAAGCAAAATATTTCTAAAAATATTGAAATTTCCTGCTTACATTTTTTGTATTTTGTTTAGGTCCAGAATAGCAAAAAATGGACGTCATACATTTAAATTGTACTGTGGAAGAGATATCAGAGCAAAAGGAGTTTATTTGTTTATACATATTATTTTTGTAAACGCTCATATAAAAATATTGAGCTTCTTACGAGCTCTACAACGATACATGCAATAAATGTCTGTCCAACGAAGGAAGTTGATAAAAGTGCTTTCGGTTCATATTTTCCAAAGTTTCACTTTTGTTGCATTTGATCAAATTTCAAGCCTGAATATAATTGCTGGAGAAGTGTGTTTTTTTAGTATAAAGCTCAACACTATTCTCAAAAAACAGCATCCACAGGTGATGTCCGGCAGTTATATTCGGGCTTGAATTTTGTTTGATTAAATTTGCTGCCAAAAGAGGATGTTTGTTAATGGAAATGAGAGATGATGAGTTAATATCTTATAATACATTATTTAAATCCTAGGTCTATCTCGATGGGCAAAAACTTGTTCAAAGTCTGCAGTAAACACACTAAAACAACACTTTTTAATGTTATTCTAGCGTCTTTAATGCAGACTTTGAACAAATTTTTGCCTGCTGGGTTATAACATATTAAAGTTATTAAAATTCATTATAATTAAACTTAAAAATTAAGAACGTCCCAAAGTTCATACGATTCATGATTCCCTTTACTTGCAAAAGAAACTCCGTCCACACCCACTCGTGTTCACATGCACATGGATTCAGTTCTGGTTTTGAAGAGTATTGTTTGTTAAATTGCCTTTAATATTTTGTGTTTCTTTTATCTTCACTTATTTGCCATTTGTAATTAAAACACATCAAAGAGAGAAGCAATGATTAATTTATAAAGTTTTTTTTAGCTTCAGTAAAGAAACTTTAGCAAATTAGTAATCATAAAACATATCTAATCGCTGTGGATGAGAGATTATTGAGAGCATAGCTGCATGCTCGAAAATCACTCTTCCACAGTGATTATCTGGCAGACGATTGTGATATATTTTAAGCTTTAGTCAATATTTATTTTATATTAGTTCTTGGATAAGGCTGTTTTTATTTTTGTTTATGAGAAGTTAATGTAGCTATGCAAATTTGATTATGCAAGGTTTAAAGTTGTGAAAAACTTTGGAAAATGACCTACAAACTCATTGAGGTGGAAATATTTTCTCAGTAATAGTATTATAATACCATATTGTTTTGTGACAACCTTCAGAGAATATCTATCAGACCATAGCATTCAGATTTTGCATAAAGTAGAAAAAAACAATAACATATTAAAGTATGTGCTCACTAACATGGACGAAATAAAAGCAAATAATCATTACAGAGGAGCTATGTCCAAAAATCCATCCTCCACATTGCTTATTTGCTCTTATTTTGACCACTGTGATATGAAACTTTGCATGGCTTTTGCACATTATAATATTCGAATAGTAGTCGAAATAAGAGTAAATAATTACAGAGGAGTAGCCTAAAGCTTGTTCAAAAATCAATCTTCTACAGTGATTACTTGCTCTTATTTCGACCACTGTACGATATCCGTACAAAAAAACTTGTTTGACTCTGATTTTGTTAAAATGAGAAAACTAAAAATTATTATTAGTTTAAAAGATTTCTTGTGTGACATAATAATTTTATGACATTATATTATTTGGAAAGTTCAGTACGGGCTGTAGATGGCTGTTTAAACATCCACCTGGAAAATGATATTATTTAAATGCTTATTCAATTTTAACACCCAGGGCTAAACCCAGTGCATTAAATCAAAATTGTTAAGTATTCAAAGGCAGGTATAATATTACACATCATGATTTATTTTCCGTTGTTTTCTTCTGAATAATTTATTTGGTAGTTGCTCGCTTAACAACATTTTCATCCAGCTTTATATCAAAGTGTATGTATTCGTTTTTCTTTGCAGTGTCAATAGGGAGTACAGTATGAAGGGATCAAAATATGAAATATTTTTCAGATTTAATGCCCAGAGTAAATAAGGATTGTTTGGATAGGAGATGTGAATACGGCCATATATGGTAATTGTTTTAAAGAAAAGTTCTGAACCGATTCATTGTTTTCTCTTATAAATTTGTGCTTGATTTTATAGTTTTTACTCTTGTTGTAATTTATGTTTAAAGGTGATTCTTTTTGTACTTTTACCCGATTTTATATAATTAATTTGCTTTATTTGAATAAAAACTAACACATTTTAAGTTATGTTTTCTTTATCTGTGATGGTGGAGCATATATTTGATATCTTTCTGGTGGTTAATGATGTGTTGATGTTAATGGTGATGGTGTGGCGGTGAGTTATTATTAATTTTATTGTGTTCATTCAAATTCACAAAAATGAGTCCCACTTATATATAGGTATCGAAAGGATTCTCATTAGGGTAACTGGTGTTTCAATCAACATTAACGTTGTATTTTAGTAACGAAGAAAACAAGATGGTACTTTAGGAATGAAATGCATTTGATATTCGTACCAGATAGTGGAAACCTGTAAATATTGTGTCATATTCAACCACTAAAAAAATAATAATATATAATAATAAGTAATTTGTATGTAGTTGTCGGAAATCAAAGATCATCCCGACGGTTAGAAAATACTACAATATATACTACTACTAATAATACTAGTGTTTAATTTTTATTTCAGTTCTTGTGAATTGATAAAAGAAAAGCTTGGAAAGAGATAAAGATAAATTTTGACTTCTTTATTCAGATATGTTTTGCACGGATGTGAAAAGAGAAAATGTACCATTTCTTTACAGGAAAAAGAATAGTTTGAGTGTAATGGTTTTAAATCCGTGTGAAGCATTATCTGAATAAGAGCTTCAAATAATCACAGTGTATGAGGGATTTTTGAATGTAGCTTTGAGCCTGAAATACTAGAATATCACTCCTCCACAGAGATTATTTGTTCTTCTTTTAAGCACGGCCTCTAGTATTTCTTTGTATTTTATGATTCTTCAAATTGTAATAATTATTAAATTGTGCATGGGAAGTTTTGTTTGAAAGTGTTCTAACCGTAATGTTGACTGATCATTTTGTCTATATTGAAACATCTAGTCTTATTGTTTTAGAATAGGCCCAAGTTGTGCTATAAAAACTCCACATATTAAATTCAAGCTCTTGTCTCGATACTTTCTATAGAAAACTCCCATGCACAACCTTGGCTTGTTATAAGATCATTTATTGGAAATATACCTTTCAGTCATTATTTGTCTTTTTTTTTTCTGTGTATAGTATTTATAGTAACTTCTCACGATCTTCTTACACTTTATTTTATTTTTTTATTATTTAATTTTAGAGCATGGTGAAGGTGTTTATGATGATGGAGGTTCAAGTAATGCTGGTGTGATCGCGGTAGCTGTTGTTGGTGCTATTTTGTTCATTGTTATCGTTGTTATTGTTGTTTTTCTTGTACTTAAATGGAAAAGTAGGTAACTCCAAACTGTTTATAAACACACAGAAACATTCTAATCATTGGTAAGCAAACTAATCAAGTAAATTTTAATTTCTTAAACTTTTTGTTAAAATATAAAGTTTAATTCAAATAATTGCCATTATTGTAAAGTAAACAAATTCTGGCAGACAAACCTTAACTTCTCTTTTTAGTTCCCAATAATAGGCTTCTTTGTTGTCCCAAATTGTTATAAAGATAATGGGCTTAACAATAAATGACCAAACTTCTATTTTGCTGTGTACATGGCAATATGATCCATTTATTATACCCTTCCTTTATCTACTACCTTTTGTTATTAAATCACTCCAGGCCAGGAGGCTTCAAATTAGTCTCCAATGATGCCCCTCCACAAGGGAATGCCGTCGTGAATTCAGGGGCATGCCACTCCAGCATAACTTTTTTTTAAAAAAACAACTCTCCCGACGATTTCCATTTGTTTTCTTACAAGTGATCTATGTAAACCCTTTTGTTATTATATTCAATTATTTGAATTAATCTTGGTGTTAACTGACTAAAATGCACACTTCTGACAATCTCTATTTATGACCAGAAGATATCACTGAAATTTTACCATTATGTATTTTCTTAGAAACTTGTGGTTAAAAAGAAGTGGTGATTGTAGTGATAGCAAAGATTGTTAGAAATCTGAACACTTCTATGCACTACATTGTTTTATGTTACTCTAATAATAATCATGTACAATAAAATATTTTGAAAAGTGTCTGAGAAGTCATAAATTTAAAGATACAGCACCGTTTAACTTTCACTACTTTAGGGAGGAAACCCTATAAAAAATAATGTCGTTTTTAAAAATTCCTAAAATGAATTCTTCTGAGAACTGTAAATACCTACCTGATATCTTAAGGGTCATGTCTGCAGAGAAGAGTACTGAATTAACAATCTTATATTTGATTGGTTTCTTTGTATAGAGGGAACCATATAGTCATAAGAAGCTTGTTTATATGATACTCTTTTCGAATTGCATGATTAATGATTAACGTTTAACACTGCATGATTTTAAACTTTCATTGGTCGAAATAAGAGTTAATAATCAGTGTGGAGGATGGAATTTTAAGCATCGCTTCAGGCTTTGTAGTAGCATGATGCTATGCTCAAAAATCACTCCACCACAGTAACTATTTGTTTTTGTATAGACCACTG
>JAULBZ010006145.1:0-12657 GCA_032360805.1 Neoturris breviconis
AAGATATTAAAGTCGGAAGCAATATGCTTCAACTATATTCGAGCGATTCATAGAGGCATCATTTTTGCCTGCGAATCAGTATTTCATAATTATTCATAATTATTATTATATATTCATTTTGTCTCTCCTGATAGAAATGAAACCTGTGTCTTTGTTGTAGAAACCAATGAGCGGGCAAAAAGGTGGAGCGTTGCTACTCAGTGTTGTTGGCGGAAAGATGAGTGAAGGAATCAATTTTTCGGATGACCTTGGAAGGTAAGTTTCAGCAATCAAAGTAATTTTATTTTTTGTTGTTAATAAGATCAGTGATCGTCTAAGACAATTATATTAAGTTTATTCATTTCAATGGTTACTGATCCGAAATCACTCTAAACTTGTTAGATTTTCTCATACTCATACAGATAGAGAAGTAGAGCGCTCCTACTTTTATCTTTGGAATTTGTTTGAAATCGTATATTTTGTGAAATCATGGTGAAACAGATCTTTTTAAAATAAGTTGTTACGAACGTAGGTTAACCCTATTAAATATGAGACCTCTGAGATTTCATACCAAAGATTACATCATGAAAGTTGGCACATTTGTGGTCCAACTTAATTCCAAAAGTTAAAAAATCCCAAAACAAATGTCACATGACGGAGTTATGACGTCACATTTAAGGCACAGTACTAGATTTAAAAAATATATATTATTTTTGTGCTGAGAGCTGTTGGATAGCAATAACGTTGTTACCTAAACAAACACGGAATCATGGCTCTTACAATTACAATAGGGATACAAAAGAACAATATAAACTTATTTATGGAAATCTTGGTTAGTAGAAAATGGATTTGATCAGAATAGTTTTAGTCCGAAAGACACTGTTTATAACTATAGTTGACAATTCAATGATGTTACATCAATAAGACTGTCAGAAGGGAAAATATCTTATTTAGCTAGTTACACTTTGTACACTTTACACTATTTTTAGATTTTTTTTTCATTTTTTTTTACTAATCCCCCTGGTCAGAAATCATCTACCTCCGGAAAACGAATATATAATTTTCAAAACAATTTAGTTTTTCCAGAAAGATCAACAAACTTCAGCCCATAAATGTTCTTAAGAAAAAAAGTTTTGGACCGATAAAACTTCAGTGTATTATATGACTAATAGAGAAGCTTAATATGTCAACAATGTTAGTTACATTGTTAACATATTAAGCTTCTCTATTAGAGAACACTTTGTATTGAAACAAAATATTTCACAAGAATAAATTGCTGGCAATACGTTATTTTTATTTACAATTCCACATATTGAATTTCATAATTTGTAAATCATGGAGCTATTTTTGTTACAGTGACAAAATACCTTTGCCAGTTAAAACAACAAAATGTTTACAAAATTTGCAGGGTCATTTCAAATATTCTGGTCATCACATGCATAATTAATTTTATTGACATTAGTTGTCAGTAAAAGTAACATTTCCTGAAAGTTTCATTCCATCAATGTGAATATTAGTGGATTTTTGAGTGATTAAATGTAGAAGAAATTATTTGCTTCTAGCTTCACTGTATAGCATTGTACGGTCAAACATATTACAACATATTTTCAGGGCATGGCCAGTGTGATCTCTCACTTTAATTACCATCGAGACAATTCTCGAACTTCACATCTCAGTGATCAACTATATACTTATCTTGGATTATAGATGTATCGTTATGGTTGGCCTACCCTACCCTAATATCAATTCGCCGGAATTAAAAGAAAAGATGGCATTTCTTAATAAAAGTATTGGGGTAAGTATAATTTGTCAAATGAAATAGTTTAAATGATTCGATCTGATTTCTTATTTCTTATTTAATTTGGTGTGCTTCTACTGTTACTAGAGTTGTCTAGAGTATCCTGCCCCTCACACTACTTTTCTCACTGTCATAATCTTTTACCTATAAATCACAATAAGTGAAACCTCGGGTAATTAGAACATCCACTTTACCGGAACCCTTTCGGTCTCTTGGATGAACATTTTAAGATTAATATCCCGCTCATTCGCTAAGTGTGGAACCATTGTGATCCCTTTAAGGGTTTCAGTTAACTAATTAACTGAACGTTTATTGATCTTCTTTGAGTAAGTAATCGTGAGTTAAAGAAAGAAGCTAAAAGTAATTCTTCTAAAATAAATCTGCTCCCTGTGTTCATCAAAATACGCAATGATCATTATGTCCCCGATCTATGAACAGGCATAATCATCTTGAGCATGTAATCAGTATACGAGTGTTGCTTCTAAATAAGCGCTGCTCTCGAATAAGCGCCTCACTAAAATTTCTCAAAATTAAATAAGCGCCGTGGTGCTAAATCGATTATTTTGCCGTAAGTAATCGGTCAGGAGACGCGAAGTTGGATAATTGTCTCGATGGTGCTGGAAATCGAATCCGGGTTATTAAAGTGACAGATTGAGCATTTTACCTCAAATTGTCTCAAACCTCTAACCAGAGAGAGACAACTAATTTAGTATATTAGAGGCATTTAAACTTTGTTGTTTTATTTTAGCCATCAGCTGGCCAAGAACATTATGAGAATATCTGTATGAAAGCTGTTAATCAGTCAATAGGTATACTGCGAACATTTTCTTCCATACGATCGTTTATTTACTACTCTTCTATCAGATAGTGTAGAAAAACAAAAATCTGTTGTCTTATTTTTAGCCCATGGTGTCGTCGTCGGCGTCGTCCCGCTTTACCTAATAGGCCATATTCCAGAAGTGCTACCATTTTAAAATTTGGAACCAGCATGCGAGACGACTCGTCCACTCATTCCCAAGTTTTGGGTAAAAAGGGATCGAATTCTGTTTTCGGTCCAATGTACTGAAAAAGCGTGGTACCATCTTGAAATTTGGTATCAGCATTCTAGACGATATTACGAGACCACTGGCCAATTTTATTCTGATTTCGTCTACTCGGGACTGAGAATTGATTTCGAAAATTTGATTTATATGAGAATTTGACCGCATTCAGGGAAATTTCTTTTGGCATCCATTTTGTATTTTGGGATCCTTGATATCTTTTATAAAATTTTGATTTTTAATATAAACATTTTAATTATCATGTGTTAATATAAAAAATCAATTAGGAAATTAAACATCGTGTCTACCTGCCCCCTGTAAAGTGGTTCCGACCATGTTTCAGGGTAAAATAAGGTAGATTGAGGGTTGTGTTAAAGAAAAAGATGAAGATCTGAAGAGGGCAACAAAGTACTTACTCTTCTTGAGAGGGAGGAGGACGATTTAAAAAGTGTTAATGACTATATTTTTAATTTATTTGTGAATTGTTGAAACTATAAATTGGAAGTTAGTTAGAAAAAGATGTTATTATTATTTTAACAAAGAAATAATTTTTTTAAAGAAAATGTATTCTTCTGTCGCATTTTTCCATTCTCTAGTGCCTCTTTATTTTTAATTTTGATAACAGCAAAGAGTGGAAACCATCTTGAGTTGAAAATATGAGTTATTAAATAAAATTTTAATATAAAAATATAAGCCAATATAAACATATACAATAGTATGGTTAAAGCATAATGTGTTATATACATTTCTATGTATACAGCCTATATCTATGTATATTAGCCTATGTACAACATTTGATTGAAAATATTGCGCTGTCCGCGTGATAAAGGTAAAATACAAACGGAATGTTTACGCGGGGCTGAAAAATGTGTCCACTTTAAAGGTGTCTACATTGAACAGGTTGCAATATAAGTGTTTCCTAAATACGGTGTCACTGTATTATATTTTTCTTGTTACTTGCTACTTGTCACTTGGTTCTGTTGCTTGTTTTGCTTGTAAAAAATATCGTTTATTCTTCATTTGTCAAATCCAAACAATTATTGTTTTAACAGATTCTTAACAATATTCATCAATGTTTTTAGGTCGAGCAATTCGTCATAAAGAGGATTATTCGTCAATAGTATTGGTGGATCAGCGATACGCACGACAGTCAATACAATCCAAATTGCCCAAATGGATCAGCTCGCAATTACAATGTCATAATCGTTTTGGTCCTGGGTTTGCAACTATTAGCAAAGTAAGTCATTTCCTTACTGCTTTGAATAGTGAGTGTTTTCAATTTCTCAATAAATTGTAAAAGGTGTTAGATGATTACTTGCGACGAACCTATGGTACAACAATGTGAGAAAAAATATTAAACTTTCTGAATTTGATTTCACTTCTCCCTCCTTGTAATAAATATGTTGTATATGCGATCATTCTAGTAACTTGGAGGGATTAATTTTCGCGTGGACAAATTTTGGCGGACGTGTATTCATTGTCTTATATAGTCAGGTCATGTGACAATGTAAGCAGTCATGGAAATGATCAACCACCTGGTTTGGTAATTTTCATGAGCTACCTATAGGTAAACATTTTGGGAAATGTAAATCATGCAAAACACGTGGCATGAAATGAATGACAACTAATTGAGGAAGTTGTAAATTTTCTGCAAAAATATTCGCGCAGAACAAACTTTCGCGGATCGTATTAATTTGGCCAAAAAAAACGCGAAGTCTGCGAAAATTAATCTCTGAAACAATATCCTTTGAAAAAGGTTAAAATGAGAACATCTGTGGGGAAGAGAAAAATGGCAGAACTGATGCAGGCTATATAACCGAATCGTTTCTATGTTCAATAAGATTTTCTTTTCTCTTTCAGTTTTTCGCTGGTAAACGAGCTCAAAAGTGACAATAATCAAGGTCGTAGTTGGTTTTGCTTGTTGTTGATATCTGTGTTGATATCCATGAACACTATCATAACACAACATTAGTTTTAATCGAGTTAGTTATCTGTTTCCCATGGTGTTGCTAAGAAAGTAAAATATATTGAATATTTCTAAGCAACGGTTTGTTATGATGGCAACAGATGTTGTTATGTGAAGATTATTATTACCACCTTATTTTTACAAAGATATAAATAAAATATATATTCGGATTTAAAGATTTATTGAATATGCGATGAAATTTTTATTACAAAAGTTTATTAATATTAATCGTGAGCAAATATTACGAAACTGCAGATTTCTCCTGCCGTCTCTAATATCTCCCATGCTGTGTGTAAATTGAAAACCATAACAGATAATGCTGTTTTTGTGTCTACTGAAAGTTTGTTGAAATGTTGCTTTAAAACCTACTGCGTACTCTCCGATGGGTAATTGTAGGGGGATTTCAATTTTAATAATGACACCTCCCATTTATATATTTAAATAAAACATCAACCCTTTCTAACTATGCAGTTTATGTATATACTTAAAAGTAGTTTTTTAGCTAAATGTTCGAATTCCATGTGTTTTTGTTTTCTCGATCTAAACTCCCTCCCAGTCCCAATGTATTACTACAAATAATTATGGCATTTCTAAAAATGCCATTCCTCCCCCCTCTCCCTCAAATTATCAATAATTTATGGGTTTTTTTACAAAATGTGGACCCCCCCCCCCCCACCCACCTATTATAATCCCTGGAATTACCCTTCAGAGAGTAGTACTTTTGATTGAAGATTAGTCATTTTTCATTATTTGGTGAGAGATGCATACACCCTTTCCTTATTACATTCATTCAATCAGTTTTTTTGAAGATCCTTATCTTGAAATACTATACCTGTTTTCAGGCCTCTGAATTCACGTCGGCATTCCCCTGTGAAAGAGCATCTTTGGATAAATTCAGCGGCGCGCGTATTTTCATTACTAAATGAGTTTAATATTTTATAATGTGTATAGACATAGTGTTTTTTCGTTGACGCCCTCGTTTTTGTTAATTTTTCATAAATCATACAAGTAGAGACGGTTTCTAAGTTTTGTTTCGAGACGACTGTTTTGTTTATATTCAAAGAAGGTAAATCAACTGCGAAAACTGGTGTTATGTCAACAAGCAACATCAAAGATATTTAATGTACTTGCCGGGAAATTCCGTGCATATAACTAAGGAGGGAATATCAACTAGTTTGATTGCAAGGGATCGTCTGCTAAGTAATAACAACAGGCCTATGAATTCACGTCGGCATTCCCCTGTAGATGACCATCTTTGGAGGCTAATTTGCAGCCTGTTGCCTGCAAATTAGCCTCCAAAGATGCTCCTCCACAGGGGAATGCGATGTGAATTCAGAGGCCTGTAACAAAGAAAAGTGATCTTTTTTAAACGAGTTAATCTTCTCAAGTATTAACTATTTATTTGGGTTCGGGGAGCACGGTTGGCTAACAGTTTATTTATTTTCATACCTTATATCGGATCAAAGAAAGTCAGTCACTAATAATGACACAGTCCAACAAAATATCAACAGGTTAGACCGAAAATTTATATTTCTGAGAAATTTAGAATTATGCCAGTTGATAATTTATTTAGTTGGTGAAAAAGTAGTAATTTTTGAAGAGTTAACTAATTTTTCACAGGCTAAAATCTTTCCCGACTCCCCGACACCGTTGAAAAAGTCAGCGTTGGGGACAAGGTAACATTTAGTTACATTGGGTTGTGTTTATATTTTATCATTACTTCTGGTATTAGCGTCAAGAATAATGATTGCGCAGCCTCTTATGACAAGGATTGTCACATTCTTGGAATGGTTGTGGTTTTATTTTTATATGTGAAGTTATTGTTAGAACTTAGGTCAAGTAGCTACGTATTTATATTTTTTTTGCCAACCATATTATTAGCAGAAAAAAGAATTGAGTCAACGATTGATTTATTTGTTTCAAGTTGTCCTTTAATAAACTCCCCTTTTTTCAATTTTTTAGTACAAACTCTTTTAAATGACCCCTCCAATAAACGCCCCAACAAAATCTCAAATTAAATAAAGCTACTCTATAGTATAAATGTTCTTTGATATTTGGTTGATATAGATGAGCTTCTCAAAATATGCTTACATGTTTAGTAATTCGTAAGCACTCCCCTCTTTTGAACGCCTCCCTCCTAAAAGACGAAAAATTAAATAAATGTCCCAGGCGTTTATTAGAGGATTTACAATACTTGTCATTTACCTGGAAGTAATACAGTTGTTGTTGGGATTGTTTCATTGATTATTCGAAAAATTGATTGCTTCCGTCCCAAGGAAAAGTCCTTATCGTAGATACTACTAATATTTTATAAATGACTTCTCAAAAATAGGTTAAAATTGAAACGCTGTGAGTTATATATAGTACAATATAAAAATATCTTCGCAACATTCTTTTAACACAAATCTTTCGAAAATTAGAACCTATTAATGTCGACCAAATAAGATTCCCATAGAACTCCACCTATGTCCTGGCCTTTTCAAATTCTTCACTATTCTGAGAGTAGCAATGAAACTATAACAAATATGGCGATGTATATACTTCTGATCTTGATTTTCTTCATAAAATGTAATGTATCTATTTTAAAGTCGAATTCTCACTTGCTGGTACATTTGCAAGAAAACACAACATAATTGGTTTTCCGATTGGATTTTCTGGTGATGAGCTAATTATCTTAGAATAGCTGATTTCAATGAATCAATCAGTACGCATGTTTGTTGAACAGTTTGTGTTTGCAATTTTATTTTTTATCGGAGAGAAAGAGAGACATATGTTTCTCGTTCTTCTTAAAAATTAATTGCTCTCTTAATGAGTTTTATTAAAAAAGAAGATTTATTTTCAAATTTCGTTATGAGCAAAAAAAAAGAAGAAAATTTACTGTAAAGCTAAACTTTTAGCTAATGTTAATATTCGCAGTAATAGATCAAACAAAACGTTCTCAATGTCTTCATTCATAATGCCACTCATAAATGTATTTTTAGCGTTCCAATGAATATTCACCAGAGAATGTGAATAAATTTGAAAGTATGGAACGTAATATCAAGTAGCAATCTACATTTATTTCTTATGATGAAATTTTTATTGGAACGTAATTTTAGTAATTATATTTCGTTTTACAACTGAGATTCTTATAAGAGTATATTCAAACGCGTGTATATTTATATATTTCGTCCGTATGACATGTAAAATTTAGCCATGCTTGCAAATATGCTTTAAATATTGATTTAGAGGTCTAGTTACTACTTTAGAATATAAATACAGCAGTTTCATTGGTGCAACTTGTAAATAGCTCTTGTCAGTGTTGCTAAGAAGGATATTGAAAAAAAAAGAGTTTTAACAGGTGTTTTTCAATGAGCTATTGATTTCTGAATATAATCTTCGCTCTCCTATATCCACACTTCTATATTATGAATCGAGAAGATTATTAAATAATATATGTATTGTAAAAAAAAAACTAACTATTTCAAGTCTTTAAGAATAAAAAAAACCTGTATCAATTTGAATTTTCGTCTACATGTGAAGATCGTCATTGCGAAATGTAAGTTGCTTCTTTCTTTTCTTTTTCCTTTTTATAATATATTTATTGACACTAATATAATGAAGAATTAGTGCTATGTATTATCGCCAACTTGTTTTTCTTTTTACTGTATCATTTGCTGTTTGTTTGTTACTGCAACTATGAGAAAGTAAAGAGCAGAAAAGGTTTTAATACAATTTTTTCTGGCTTCGTTCTTCTATCAAATATCTTGTTAATATAGCGGTAGTTGAAAGTAAAGAAATTGTGAAATCTCAGACTTTTTCGATGCCCTGAGATTTTTGTCCATAGTTTCCTATGGCTAACCTAATTAACTTGGCTACGGTTTGGAAAATTGAAAAAAAATTAACAAAAAAAGTTACCACGCCCATTAATTTTAATTTTACGTAAAAATCGTTTTTATAGAGAGTAACTACCATTTATTACAAGAGCATTTATTGTTTTGCCCGAGTTTTATGACATAAGAAAGAATATAAACAAATTATTGGTTTTCGAATAAAAATGCTGGCGTCATTATAATGTTGACTAGTTGAAACAGTAAAAAGCAAGTTCTTCAAGGGTGTAAATTTTATACACTTGGATTCGCATTGATGCTCAAAGGAACTTATCATAACACTTTGGAATTAATCACAATTGCCATTCTCTTGGAATTTGAATACCTGATAAACGTCATGGGTGACTATTTCATTTTCAGTATAGCTATATGGAGGGCGTTTCAATAATGGGAAAAGTAACTTTGTAAAAAAAACTATTACACAGTTTAATACTCAATATATTTTTGCTTATCCTGCTCTTTACATTGCTAAGAGTCCGCAGTAAAGACGCTAGAACAAGTTTTTGCCCACTGGGATAGGCTACAAGTCTATAATTCGAACAAATCGCTCATCCCTGTACGTGTTCGAAAACGGATGTTCATTCGATTGCCCTAATAGCGATAAAACGATAATAAAAACAAATTATTTAGGCAGATTAAATTTTGGCAAACTCCGCCGAATGTTTTCTAAGTTACAGTAATTATTTATTTACTTCGCACGAACACGAGATAAATTAATAATGCGTGTACTAAAATGCATCTAAATATCCTTGGATTAATTCTGAAAAGTAATACGTACAAGAACCGAACACCCTTTTTTTAGGTAGCTACTTGCAATTGACATGTGATGAATGACAAATATTTTTTTTGCTTGTTGGCTGTGTATTTAATTTTGTTCCAGCTGCGTTTTTATCCTCAGTTTTTTAATATTTAATGAGCTGGTCAAAAATCTTTGAAACAGAAACGGAATTTAATAATTTAACATTGCGGGTAAATCTTCCCTAGAGAATAAATATATTTGTCAAGTTTATTTTCTGTGCCCCCCAGTGAGCTTTTTACCTACACGTTTTTTTTTATAAGAAACTTAGCGAATGACCTAGTAGCAAAAGTTTCTTAACTATGACGTCAACATTGAAGGTTTTTAGTTCTAAAAGTTTCAATAACGAGTAAGTATGTTTTAATTGCATCTTGTAGCTTACTAAAAAAATTACTCATCTTACTAAAGTAGCTACTCTTCTGTGCTTAATTGGGGGAGAGGTCTTAATAAAATGACCTGCAGGGCATTTTAGAAAAAGGGCATAAAATAGGGAGGGGGTAGTAAAAGAAAAATTTTGGATTTAAAAAACAACTAAGGACCGGCGTTTATATTAATAATAAAACATTCGAATGGGTGACTTAGAACAGGTAATTAAATGGAAAATAGAACATGTTTTATTCGAATTTCTTATTCAAAGTTTAATTGCGTTTCTTGGAATTTGAATGCAGTTTATAAAGTTTGAAAAAGTGTTAAAACACAAGGAAAATATACAGTGTAAATGGGGGAGGGGGTTGTAATTAACGGGGTGGGTGGGATATTTTTTTATATTTCTCAAAATGTGGGGGGAGGATCATAATAAAATGCTATTGGGGGTTAAAAAAAATTAAAATCCCCCCCTACAATAGGCACAGAAGAGAGTACTCAAATGATAAGGGGAGAAGTGGAGACTTAAAATATTTAACATTTTAGTTTTCTATGAGGATTTTACCACATTCAAGCAAATATTATACCCAAATGAGAAGTGGAGACATATGAATCTCGATTTCCTATGAGATTTCCTATGAGACCATGAATCTGTATTGGCATCCATTTTGTATTTTGGGGAAGTTTCTTCAATTTCTGGAGGAATAAATTAATAATAAGAGAAAACTCTAGAAAATTTTAAGAAATTGAATTCACTATTTTGTGTTTGGGGAGCTTCCTTCTTCAACTTTTGAAATAAAATGTTTTTAAATATTAAATTGTAATTAAAGTTAATTAAGGGTCATAAAACTTCATTACTTAATGTTATGTAAAGATAATTATTAGAGATGTGATTTAATCACAAAGACATTGAAACGGGATGTCAGCGAAAAGGAATCTTGGGTAATGTTTGACTAGTGCAGATACTGAGTTTCAAAATGGCGGCTTTTCTGTATCACAACCAAGCAAAATAATTATATATAACGATTCTCAGCACATTTTCAACATTTTTCAAGCTTAGTTAATATTGCGTAGATAAGATTTATACGTAAACTTTCAAGCATAACAAAAAGAGTCAAATTTTGCAATGAGACGCAATATGTTGTTTTTGCAGTCAGTCGATGGTTCCTAATGGGCGGAGTACACTGCATTTAGTACATTGCATTTAAAGCGCATCGGGGTGGAGTACCAATTCCAGTTTCTGCAGCAGGATTTAAACCCTGACCGCGCTGGTGAAAACCAAAGGTGCGTACCACTACACCATTGCCACATATATCATAATAATATACATATAGCTTATATACATGTAGCCTATATGCATAAATACTAAGCCTATACATATCGTTAAATATTCAATATACATATGGCCTATATAGACTTAGCTTATATAAATGTGGCCCATATACATGCAGCCAATATAAATGTAGCCTATATACACATAATCTATGTATACTTATACATATAATGTATGCATATGTCGTACACAAATAGCCCTTTTATATGTAGCCTATATATATTAGTCTATTTACATAATCTATATACATACAGCCTATATTATAAGTATCCTATATACATAAGACCTGTATACATGCAGCCTATATACATGTATATCATATCTTTATAGCATATTCTATTATAGGAGCATATAATTAAATATATCACCATTATAATATAGGAACACTATAGCATTATTACTTAGTGTATACAACCGTTTCCGTATGATAGGTTTAACTTTCGCTTGGTTTGGCAGGCGACTTTTCAAGGTGGAGATAATTTCGATTTTGTCGACCTGGGACCTAGTATCAGGAAAAGAGACTTAAAGCATTTTTTTAAAATTGATTCTATGAAATTTTGACTATGTTCAGTTAGCTGTTGCCAGATATCATACCTATCATATCATAAAGGAGATGACTTAGAATATTCTTTGAATTTGCTATGAGACATAGACCGCAATCACATTTGGATTCTATTTTCGTTTTCTATAAGACTTTAACCACTTTATACCCAAATCATAAAGGAATTGACTCTGGATTTATATCCTGTTTAAGGGTGTGTACACGATATAATTTTGCTATTTGTCTATAGAACTTTGACAACCATTTTGTATTTTAAACTTCTTCATTTTTTGGAGAAATAAAATAAATACCTGATAAGCGATAACTAGAAATTTTGAGAATTGATGTATCCATTTTGTTTTTGGCAAGCATTCTCCTTTAATTTTTGAAGAACAAAATGTGTAGTGCTATTATTATTATTAAATCTTGCTGTAATTAAAGGTCATAATATTTAATTACACCATGATAAGTAAATTTAATGACTGTTTATGATATTAGGTATCCCTATTATAATAATGAGAAATGAAGTAAAGGAGTTATTTTAATAAAGGAAAATAATTATTCCAAATGAAGAGTATATCATATTGTTCTGTTGTCTAATGGTTCTTTATTTTTAAAATTGTTACAGATGATAGAAAAAAGACTCTTATGATACGTTTTAAAGCTTTTAAAAAGCATAGTTGAACACGGCGTTCTAACCTGTGCATATTATGTTGTCTATGTACCTTAAGGGAAGAAATATTGGCGGGAAGAAAATTTGGCGGATTTGGCGATTTTTGCCCAAAACCGCCAAATTGAATTCCCGCCAAATTTAAAAATAATCGTCATCCGCAAAATTAACTTCCCACCAAATTTATAGGCTTGTTAAAGTTAGCTATGGCAACCTTTGTTTTTATATCTCTTCCGTCCCCGAGCTAATTTATATGTAGCAACTTAATTCAAAGTCACGTGATCAGTGTGTCGCAGCGGCTT
>JAULBZ010006146.1:0-12657 GCA_032360805.1 Neoturris breviconis
GATTGTTGCTGCTATTATTGCGCGCTTTAAAATAATATCTTTCAAATAAAAAGACAATCGATTTAAATCTCGGCGCACATTTTTGAATATCAGTGAATATGGCCACATGCAAAAAAGACGCTGAGTATTTCTATAGAATCTGCTCTGTTGTGAATCGTTCTCTTTTCGTATATCTATGATTATATGAGCTAACTTATTTTAAATTAATTAAAAACTTCATGGTGAAGAGCGACATATTTTTGTCTGGTTTGATCGACTTAATTAACTTTACGTTTACATTACTAAAGAAGATGCAATTATGAAAATACTGACACGAAATAATGGAACCTAAATAGGGAACCTAGCGTTACCGTAACAAAAAAACACGGAACCTATAGAACCTAAATCTTCTCCATAGAACCGATATAGCTGTCAGTGCGTCACAGAACCGATGGGTTCTGAAAAGGATTACAACGGAACTCCGTCATAGTTTCCATGAATTCTTGAAATTTCGAGGCCAATTAGATCATTTAAAGTATGTACATTATCTTACCAATCTTTCTAATCTTTCTTGGTCTAATCTTTCAGCTGCTTGCTTCTTCCTACTTTCAAGTTGTTTACGCAACATTTCAGATCTTTGCTCTGCTTGTTTCTGCACAAGAAAACAAATGAACATGGAGATAGAGGTTGGAATCAAAAAATTTGAAAACTATCTCTGACCACCGAGATGAAAATTAGTAGTACCTGAATAGTTATTTTGTCTCAAGTTAGGGACCGTCTTAAAAATAATCTACAGAAGAGAGTACTGAGTTAATGATCTTGCAATGGATTGGTTTCTTTCATTGACCTAACAC
The DNA here is from genome assembly GCA_032360805.1 of Neoturris breviconis. Classification (NCBI taxonomy): domain Eukaryota; kingdom Metazoa; phylum Cnidaria; class Hydrozoa; order Anthoathecata; family Pandeidae; genus Neoturris; species Neoturris breviconis. The sequence continues at coordinate 834 of JAULBZ010006146.1, forward strand.
ACTTCTGCAGATTTATTTTTGATAAATTTTAGTTGATTTAACCCTGACAAAAAAGTTGGGTTTTGGAACAAAATTTTGAGAAAATAATTGAACTTCAGATCTATAAAATATATACTTTTCACGGAAACAAACAAACATTCAAAGAACAAAAAGAATCCACTAAAACTTTGACCTTAGCATTTTTAGGAGATCAGTCAGATCAATTTAATGTTAATTTAATAGTTAGTATAATTCTGTAAAATGAAATCATTGGGAATCCAACATACCTTTAAATCTTCAATCTTTTTCTTTCTTGCGTCTGGATCAAATCTAGGATCAGCGGATATTTTTTCTTCATTTTTTTGTTGATATAATTTTCCAGGTGCAACATTTGCAACCTGAGCAGCTTTTCGATCCACATAATTTTGTCTGCGAATTGCCTCAAGCTGCTTTAAGTAATCCTAATGCAGATAAAAAATATTTAGTAGAAACTCTACAACTTGTTTCTCAAAAGAGAGGGGATTTTTGAATCACTCCTTCATATTGATTAAATGCCCTTATTTTGACCACTGAGTTCTATAAAGGCCTAACTCATAAATCTGTAAAGAATGATGCAAACCTAAAATTAACTAACAGAAATCACTTGGAGATGAGTGTTTTTGAATGTAATTTTCTGAAAAATATACTCAAGCATAGGTACCAAACCGATCGAAAGTTTAATCTAGTATATAAATATGAATTGGTATGGTCTAATAAGAAAAGTAGAACACTTCCGTCACGGCCAAAAGGTGATAGTAATAATAATAGCCCATTCAAACTTCGTTCAGTGGGCTAAAAAACAATCATCATCAGTGAAGTTATTTGATTATGTGAACAAGCTTACAAGTACCCTTTTTAGTAAATATGAACAGAGATAATTAGCATTGAATTACAATTAGGATAAAACACTAACCATTTCTTGCTTGTTCCTTGCACCAGGATGTACGGGTGGTTTTAATTTATTCTGTGCATGGGCTGCCACTAAAATAAATGAACAGATGAAATTAACACAATAATATTTTCACATAGATTGGAATAAACAACACATCGTATCTTTACAAGCCTCAAAATAACTGTCGAATATCACCGGCGGAGAAGTGTTTTTGAGTATAGTTTTCAGCTTCAAAGCTGAAAGATGGTTACTAAACAATGAAAACTTTATTTGTAAACAACATACTTTGTTGATTGTGGAATTGTAGTAGCGGGTTTTCTTCAACCTGAAAAATGATAAAACTAATGGTTGACATCAAAATTATTTACCAAGAACTATTATATCAAGCTTCAAAATAAGGATCAGACATCACCTGAAGAGTAGTGTTTTTTGAGTATAGTTTTCTGCTGCATTTTGAAATACAATATAACTTACTCTATTTACTTGACCATGCATTTCATTATTAGCTCTAGCTTTATATGCTGCAGCCTCTTTCTTTCTTTGCCAGAAATCGTCTAAAACTCGAGCTCTTTCACCAGCATCAGCAGCTTTTAACCTTAATTAAACAAGGGTGAATTTAATGCATAGACCAGTGCTCTAAATAAGTGCCAAAAATCACTGTAAAGGAGGGATTTCTGAGCATTGTTTCAGGCTAATTCTTATCTAAAATCTCCTCCACAGTGATTATTTGTTCTTATTTTAAACAATGATACTCAATGTTATCAATAATACAAATATGCACCACCATGTATACACATTCTCATGTTGAAACAATGCAGTGATATGATGGGATAAATTCAACTATAATATGCAAAGAAATAATCATTATCCTTCATTAACACCTTAGAATAAAGATTTAGAGTCTTACGCATTAGCTTTAGCATCATTTGCAACACCCCAAGCATTAATTGGTTTCACATTAACAGCCTTTTCTTCTTCTTCTTGTCTGCTTTGTTTATTTTCTTTTTCTTCATTTTGATATGGTTGATATTTCTTCATTGGGGCCTTATACTTGGCCTTAAATAATAATTTATATAAAACTAAAAATGCCACTCTCTCACGTTTATATTTGTGAGTAGTGATCAGTTTCATTTTACTTTTCTAAAGAGTATAATCACTATGGAGGAGGGATTTTTAGCATTGCTTCAGGTTCTGTAGCCTGAAGCTATAACTCCTCCACAGTGATTTTTCGCTCTTGTTTTGAATACTGCAGACTTGTTGGTAGATACTGCCTTCTGGCCTAATCCATCATAGGAACCACCTGGTTATCATAGGTACATCTTGGAGTGACATACATAATACAAGTAACGGATTTGTTACGCAACTTTATGGCGTAAATATCTCTAGTAATAATGGCTAATTCTAAACGAAGTGTTCAAATGAATCCAACTGATTATCTACTAAAAAACAATCATACAATCACATAACATCAGATCGACATAGAAACAATGTTGCACGACCATTTTTTTATAATTGTTTTGTTGTTGATCTGATGTCGTGTGCCAACTGTGAAAATATGTGAATAAAGAACAATGAATACAGTTTAAGTTCTTCAAATCATTTAATAGTAAGAAAACATACTGCTGCATCTGAAACAACATTCTTTACTGGTTCAACCACCTTGAGTTTCTAAATGGAATAAATTTATTACGAAGAAACAAGGACTTACATATAATTTAAAGTCCATGTAAGGTAAAGTTGAAAGTTCGGTGATTCTTCATTACTGATTTAAGTGAAATTTATTCGGGACAGTACCAGAAGTAATTCTAGTGGTCATAATAGGAGCAAATAATCACTGCTTAAAGCTATCCTCAAAAAGCTCTCCTCCACAGTGATAATTTACTCTTATTTTGACAACTGCTAAGATTTTTACCTCATCTGTTCCAAGTACATTCTTCCAACCTCCTTCTCTTGCTCGATGTATTTGTGCAGCCTAATCATAAAACAATAACACAAAAATGAAAATCAGTGGTTGAGATAAGAATAAATAATCACTGTGAAAGAGGGATTTTTGAGCATAGCTTCAGGCTTTGTAGCCTAAAGTTATGCTCAAAAACCACTCCTCCACAGTGATTATTTGCTCTTATTTCGGCCAGTGAAAATACTGTTTAAAACTAGTTGGATGTAAATAGGTATAAACTGCACTTCATACTTTTCAATTACAGCACACATAAAACAAGATTCTAGTTCTAATGACCATTTAATAATTTTAATGGTATTTTCTTAGTATGTTATGAATCTTTTAACATTTTTTAGTCCATTCAGTTGAAACAAAAGTACCTCCACTTTAAGCCAAAACAATGACAACATTAAATTTGTTTATGCAATGAAATGCTCAAAGTCAAGTCTCAATAAAACATCACCTGTAGAGAAGTGTTTTTGAGTAGTTTTCAATTGAAAACTATACTCAAAACATACCTCCACAGGTGATGTCCAGCAACTCTATTTAGGATTGAAAATACAAAATAAAACAATATACCTGTTGTTTTTCCCATCTCTGTTTTTGTATTTTATTCATATAGTCTTGGTATTGCTGTTCTTGTTCAGCAACAACTTCTTTCCTACGTCTATCACGAGCATCTATTTCTTTTTTTCTTTCTATAGAACTGCGTACATTCTATAATAAACCAAATATTTTTTCTAACGTGTATTGCTGACACAAATCTTATAAATCACACAATGATTTACAAACAGAGGGTTTACTTCGTACAGGAAGGAACACATAGGAAAGTTTTTCACAAATTTTGAGACATGCGCACAAACTGAAAGATGTTTCTTAGTGCTTAAAATAAAAACAAATAAATCGTTGTGGTGTTATGTATAAAAGATCAGGGGTTAAAATAATAGCCAGTCATCACTGTGGAGGAGAGATTTTTCAGAATGTTTTCAGTCAATTTGGCTGAAAATATTCCGAAAAATCTCTCCTCCACAATGATGACTGGCGCAAACTACTAAGTGAAGATTTGGCACATATTTTTTTCCTTTTTACATAATTCTGAACAAACAATCACTGTGGAGGAAGTATTTATGAGCATTTTTTCAGGTTTCATGTACAAAAATCACTTCTCTGTAGTGGTAACGAGGAAACTGACAAACCTGGTCTGAATTCTTTTTTTGTCTTCCAACGACCATTGGTTTTCTAGTAAAAGTAAAATATAAAAATGTTATATAGTCTAAATTTTAGTGAGGTTTGACCACACATTGGTTCTATGTGACAGAAGCTGAAATAAGTACAAATAATTAACGAGATATTTCTGAGTTCCAAAACATTTCTCGATGGTGATGCACTGACATGTATGGACATATGAAGCTTTACATTAAGCATAGACAATGGTGTTCCTAATTTTAATTTTTATAACTTTATAAAACAGGTATAACGCAATTATGTTAAATATTTATTATAAAAAAATGAGCTTAAAAAGAGGTTGCAATCAAGGACACAAAAGATGAGTCTTAAGACGGATTTGCAAATTTGTTCGCATGAATCCTAAATGAAGCCAATACATGGGTTAAGAGTGACGTCACCTGATAGTGGAAATTACATCAATGCATTTTTATTTTGTTTGAATAACCCAATTAAATTGCAAGATGATTGACCAGTGCTTATAAAAGGAAGGCAAAAAATAAACACTGTAGAGGAGGGAATTTGAGGATAGCATCAGGTGTTTTAGTATTCAAAAATTACTCCTTCACAGAGGCTATTTCTTCTTATGTTAAGCATTGTTGACTCAAATACTCTCTAAATCATATTTTACCTCACAGGTACTGGCTTCTTAGCCACAGAAACGCCATAAACAGCAGCTGGTCCAGCTAATCGTTTAGCTATAAAGAAATGGTCAAAGCATACAAATAACTGATCGCTTAAGGAGTGTCTTTTCAGTACTCAAAAAGACTCCTTTACAGGTGATGTCCACAGTAATTTTCAAGCTTGTTTTTCAAATAACAATTTATCAACAAATACAAAACTACAAATGTCTTCTGTATGTCTTCTGTGTTCACTTTGTTAGTACAACAATTGCATTCAAGTACTACATGCTTATAGGATAGAGTGACATTGGCAACATGTACTAAAGCAAGCTATTTGATATTTTTTATTTTGTTTTTAAAAATTTATTTTCAGTTTGTGGCAGATATAGGAGCATTCTGTTTTGGCATTGATGAAAAATACCAGGCTATAATTCAAAACTAAATACCCAGTTAGTGAAATTGACGAATTAGGCTAAGGTTAAAAAAATTCAATATGAGGAACATAACATTTATTTACCAGGGAGTTGCTTCTTCACTACAGGAGGCGGTCGAACCAAAGCAGGGTTTGCCATATTTAATTTTTCTTTGTGTAATACAGTGTGACTGAACTCAGTTTCAACCTCCTAAATAATAACATATATTTTCAAAAGTACGGTACTGAAAGTAGCCCACCAAACCAAGTGAAAAATAAACCTAAGCACATAAATATGATTTGCATACACATACTATAAAGTGAAATATATGTCTTATTAAGAGGGTAAAGAGTTTCGGGTCCACTAAACAATTGGAACACATTTTTCAAGTAAAAATTATGTCAAGTCACTGTAGAGGAGAGTAGTGAAATTTCATATCAAGGATAAACACACAAACTTTACATGGCATTAGATTTTTATGTCCTTATTAAGTTGATACAGTTTCAGATCAAATAAACAATTGTAACACTTTTATATCATAGCCTGAAGCAATGCTTAAAAATAACTTCTCCACAGAGGATATGGATTGCATACATACACTATACATCATTACACACCATACCATAGCATTATATACCATGTATCTGTATGTGTAATAAAGCTATATACTTATAATATATTTATGTTGTGTTTTGGGACTATTAAAAAAATATCAAAAACATTTTTCAGTCCAAATAATTCTGGTCAAATCCTTATAAACAATGAAAAAAGTCAACAAAAATCATTTTGGTGAATGTAAATCAAGTCTCCACATTTGAAAAAATCCCTTTTTTGCCGATACTCGGTCCTGAGTTGACAAAATTGAAAAAAGTTTGGCCAGTGGTCTCGTAATATTGCCTAGAATGCCATAACCGAATTTCAGGACGGTACCACGCCTTGGACCTTTTTTGACCAAAACTCGAGACCGAGCGGACGAAATCGAATTTTTTTGGCTAGTCCTTATAGAATATTACCACAAATACTAGTACCAAATTTCAAGATGGTGGCACTTCGGAGCATGGTATATTAAGAAAAGCGGGCCGCTGCCGCCGTCAACGCCAAAAAGTTTGGTGGGTTAATAATAGAACTTTCCGTCTATTTTCTACTCATGCTTCTCATTCAGACCATTAAAATGCTAACACCATCTATAACTGTTAGTGAATAGGTTTGTTCTAAACTGGAATGATTGATAGCAATATAGGCAAGCAAGCCTTTGGACATCACTTGTGTAGGAGCATTTTTGAGTTAAAAATTATAGTAAAACACTCCTCCATAGGTTAGACAGTGATTTCCAGATTTGGACTAGCTATAAAAATGGTAATGTTCAAGTCTGAATATAACTTTCAAACATCAGCTGTGGAGCTGAAACTACTCAAAAACACTCCTCCACAGGTTATGTCCAGCAGTTCTATTCGGGCTTGATTTTTTACTCCTCTAATTAAGATTAATTTTAACCAATGCAATGCTAACAATCATTTTTTTTTCCGGACAAAACTATATCAATCAAAGGTATTAAAAGTAATTGTTTTCAGTTGTTACTTTGGTCCACATAAGATAACAGGCCAAAATATTAATAAATAGCAGTTTTTATGGTTTTTGACTTTAACCAAATATAAATATTTACTGACCGACCAACGCAATGTTTTTTTCAAAGTCGGGTTACACAAAACAAACAATTAAGTAAGGACCATCTCATTAATTTATTTTATATCTCCAATAATAGAAGCTTCCCTATAATACAAAATGGATGCCAATAAAGATTCATGGTAAAGTCTCATAGAAAATTAACATGTCCAGTCTTTACTTTTTCCTTACTACTCCTCCTTCTTCTTTCCTTTGTCAAATTTTCAAAATATTCTCGCCAAAATCGAATACCAAATTTCAAGATGGTACCACGCCTATTCAGTTCATTGGACTAATAACGCAATTTAGATCGTTTTTGCCTGAAACTCAGATCTGAGCAGACAAAATCGAAAAATCTTTGGCAAGCCCAAAATATTGCCTCACATGTGAGTACAAAATTGCAAAATGGTAGCCCTTCCGGGACAGGGTCTATTAAATAAAGCGAAATGCCACAGCCACCGCAAAGTGATAGTAATATCTTCGTTTAGTGGGCTAAAATCAAGGTGAGGCCTCAACTAATATTATATTTACCTCAGGAGAAAGAAACTTTGCTATTCTTCTTTGTATAATAGGCTTTTTAAGTATGGAATTGACTGAAGGACGATCCCTAAAACAGGATAATTAATTGATTAGCATATGAAATTAATCCTTGTTTTAAAACAAAAAACTTTTATTCAACCTCACTAAAGGTAGATTTCCACTACGCAAAATATTTTATGTGAAAGCCAGAAGAAGACACTCTAGTATAAATTTTCTACCAATGAAATGTCTTTATTTTCACATAGCAAGGAGAAGCATACATGAAAATATTCTCAAACCTGTTTCCTCATGAAATTCATTTATACTTTTGGTCCATTTTACAAAGCAAACACGTCAGATGAAATTTATGCCTTACATATCAAATTCAATTTTTTTTATGAAAAATAGATATACAGTATACAGACTCCTGATCTAACAAACTTCAAAGGAGGACATATAATTGGTTCCTTATATTGGTAGTTCATTAGGTCGAGAGATTTGACCCTAGAGCTAAAACCAGAGGGATTTCAATTTTGTTTGGATCAATTTAGATCAAAAAGCGATTATTTGTTTTTATTCAAACACTGAATCTACACTGAATCTACAAAGCAGTACTTATGCCACAAAAAGTGGAGATGGCATCTTATCAAACATAGAAGATTCAGCTGAAATGCTAGACTAGAAAGTAGGTGAGGTTTAACACATTTGTTTTAAGGATTGCTAATTTGATTCATGATGAATGGTTTTATTCCCATCCGATAGAGTTTTATATTTCGTTGATTGATATTTATATGCAAATGAATCGGATGAAACAATAATGTTTAATAATAGATTTCGTACATTTATTAAATTCTATTTAAGCAAAATATTTAACAGATGATTTTGTTCATTAGCAAGAGAAGAACTATTAAACTATTTGTCAGTTATTTTAAAAGAAAGAAATAATGTACTTGGTTTTAAAGATAACGTTCTTGGTGGTAACCTTTCATTTAAATTATGCACAACAAGTTTTGTTTGATGCTGTTTATTGGGAAATAAAACCATTCATGTTCAAAAATGATAATGGTCAGCCAGATGGAATGATTCCGAATATCATGAATAATGCTATTTACTATTGCCCTCGTGAGATTTCACACGACACCATTCCTTTTAATTTTACCAAAGAATTAAAATCAAGGAAATTATTCATGAATTTGCTTCATTCTAATTTATCATATGGCCATGGTGAACTTTCTGGAATTAGAGCATCAAATGCATCCTATTTCCCGTACTTCGGAAACAAGTACTTCCGCAAAAACAAACTTAGAAAAAATAATTTAGCATGGATCGAACTTTTCAGATCTAAAGAAATGGCTGTTATAATGTCACAAAATAGAATCAGCATAGGAAGTAAATTTTTAATGGGGTTCCTAAGTTGTCAAAGTATTTTCTTTGTGGCCATTACCATGTCAATAACTTTTGGTATTCTGATGTGGGCTATCGAACAATTTCACAACCCAGATTTTAGTAAGTCTTTTACAAAAGGTTCCAGCACTGGATTTTGGTGGAGCTTTGCTACCATATCAACTGTTGGCTATGGCGATGTTACTCCTCGCTCATGTATTGGTAGGTTTATCGCAGTGGTGTGGATGATTATTGGGATATCAATTACAAGTGTTTTAGTTGCTATTACTACTGATCGTATTACTGGCATTGCAGATCTAGATATTTATCAATCAAAGGTTGCAGTTTTAGCCAATTCAACAGAAGCTTCTGTTGCTGGTTTGGATTATCAGGCTCAGATAGTTATCGGTGACTCTTACGATGAAGTCCTTGCTTTGCTGCGGGCAGATAAAGCTGATGCAGCTTTGGTGAACAGTGATGTGGCTGCTTGGCTTCAGGATGACATGCGTACAGATGATAAACCATTGCATATAGTTTATACCATACCAAAGGAGACATCTATAGGCATTTTGGTTGTTCCAAATGATCAGATTCTTGACCTATTCGTAAATTGTGTTTTTGAAAGGAAGGATTTAATAATGGAGGAAGCAATCGATAATTATCGTAGATATTGTAAAACAACATCATTGTATTATAGCTCAATAAAAGATTTGTTGGCATCTTATGACCCAGTTTTATGGACCGTGCTTGGATTAGCTATGTCTGGGATAATACTTGGTTTGATCTATGAAATCTGTCAAATATTTTTCTTTCGTGAAGATACCACTCACCATGAGATGAATGTAGCAAAACAAGAAAATGTTACAGCCATTCCAGACGGTTTAGATCAGAAGTTTGATATCTTATGTAAAGTAATGTACACTGAACTTAATATTATAAAAAGTGATATTGTTGAAATGAAAAATACTAAAACAATAGCCAACACACTGTAGAACAAATGAACCATAGTCTATGCTCTGAACTCAGTGGCCAAAATAAGTATAAATAATCACTGTGGAGGAGGGACCTTTGAGCCTAGCTTCAGACTTTATAGCCTGAAGCAATGTTCAAAAATCACTCCTCCACAGCACTTATTTGCTCTTATTTCGAACGCTGGACCTAATTTAGGCAGTTCTAGAAACAAGAACAAATAGTTGAATTTTTAATACTGATTATGACTAGTCATAACAAATATTCTGAAGGGCTTTTTAGAAATGTCTTCTGCAACTGTAAAGAGGTGTACTGACACTTAACACACATAAAACTTGTATCACATAATAACTTCATAAATAAAGGAGAAAATAACTCTCTGTTCGAAAGAGAGATCTTCTGATATAATTATAAATTTCGTAGTCAATGGGTTTTAAGAAAGAAATATTTCTATAGGAAGTCAGTGGTCAAGATAAGAGCAAATAATCACTGTGGAGAAGGGATTTTTGAGCATAGCTTCTGGTTTTGTAATATGTTCAAAAACCACTTCTCCACAGTGATTATTTGCTCCTATCTTGACTTCCTGTGGTTTTCATTGTACTTCTGAACAATATTTTTAAAATTAAACTTACGATGGACTTCGTTTGAAGCATTGAGCAATCAATGCTCGTAATTCATAAGAATATCTACTTGGTACAGGTGGGTATGAACCTCTAAGAAAGAACGATATATAATATTTGTTGTTTAACAGATATGTTTTTATACACTGATAATAGAACACACCCAAAGTGGAAAGAAAATTCTTATCATTTTAATGAAAAGAATGCTGATCTGACATGTTCAGATGCACAAAATTGCACATCAGCTAAAATGCTAATGTTAATAATTTCAGGGGTCGAAATAATAGCAAATAATCACTGTGAAGGAGGGATTTTTGAGCATTGCTTGAGGTTGGCAAGCACTCAATGACTCAACGTTATTTTTAAAAACGGGAGGGAATTTGTATTCCTGAATTAAACAACCTCATCCCAGAGCTTCTTACCTAAGAACAGGCTAAAATTTGGCCAAAAGTTAAGAACATGATAAGAACATTTTAGGTTGAAATTCTTAAAATGTTTAAGAACATCAAGAACAGGTAAATAATATGCATCGATACAAAACATGGAACAAGCGGAAAAACCCAGTAACAAGCGCCAATATAACAAGCAGAACAACCCAGTAACAATTCAGTCTACAAGGTCTACATTCCTTCATCACCATCCATCTGACAGCGTAATCTGACATTATTGTGTTTTTGTTGATACTATGTCGGTTATATGTTGGTCCGCAATATGCAAATATGGTGGTCAGTGACAATAACAAAAATAAAAGAGCTGATTGGCTAGATAACTATCATGCATTGCTAAACAAAGTCACAGATTCACACGTTTTTGTTTTGTTTTTATTCATAAGAAACCAATTATTAAGACGGAGGCTCAGAGCTGCTTAACTTTTCCACTTTTCTAGCCTAAAGTGATTTTTTGTAAAATCTGAGCCTGTGTTGTTATAAACTTTGTTGCTTATAAAGAAATGTGTAGTTCTTTTTACTACTATTGCAAACACCTCACTTGTATTAATAAATCAATTGCAAAATATTAAGGTCTCATCCGCAATAATAAATTCCACAATCCAAACACTGATATTTAATGATTCAATGATATCATCAAACAAACGCCACATATGTGTCTCATTCACTGGGTTTCTTTTTTCACAGTAAATTTATTTGGAAAACCTTTGAACCTTGATGGTGGATTCTTGATCTGCGTTGTTCAAGGTTGGTACTGGGTTGTTTCAGGTTGTTATTGGGTTGTTACGCTTGTTACTGGCTTGTCCCGCTAGTACTTGTTTTAGTATCGTCAAAATAATTATGTGTGGTTCTTATATTGGTTGGTTATGTTTTGATCAAGACAATGAGACTCACAGTTTGGTTGTGTCTTGCCCAATACAGGCTTAAAGTTAGGCCATGCATAATTAATTTTTCGTTCATAGTCACATGTGAGCAATTTTACTACATGCGGGATGCGGTGATTATTTGATTATTTGCGGAGGAATCAAATTTTGACATAACACACGTAGTATAGAGAAATCACATGCCCGTCTGAATAGCGAGCGTAATATAGACTATTCCTTGTGTATCATTCAT
>JAULBZ010006147.1:0-12655 GCA_032360805.1 Neoturris breviconis
AACCAAATTTCTGACAGGTGGTAAAAAAAAAATTCCAAAAAAAATTTTTTTTTCTCTTATTTTTGCTTGAAAAACGTGCTGACCAATTATGGGAACTAATTTTTTTTCAGCAGCTGTCATGACTTTGATGACGTCATCCTAATTAATGACGTCATTAAAAAAATAATTATGCCAAAATGTTAATTATGTGATGAACTAATTTTCTGGAGAGTTTCAACACTTTGGCATAATCCTATCAAAAGTTATGGAGGGGGGGTTGAAACAAACCCCCCCCAGTGATACAGAGCCCCCAAAAGGCCCAGTATTAATAGGGTTAAACTAGCAAATAAAAGTTTTACAACGGAATTTTGAGATGGCACCTTAGCAAGCAGATTAATTCCGAAATGTAAATTTGCACTCACAAAGACAAATCTAACTTTTTTATCATGGATTCTTCTTATCACCTTATTTCTAAAGGGAGATTCCCTCTTCTAACCGTTTTTGCTACGCATGTAATGATTAGCGAAGTTAATATATTTACATCATATCTCTGTATTAATCATAATCAACAGTTGCATTCAGAAAAAACACAAGAATTAATCTTTTGAACAACTGAACCTCGTTCCCAGGGCTTCTTCTCTCTTGACGTTTAACTCATAACGTTAAACGTCAAGAGAGAAGAAGCCCTGGGAACGAGTTTGCTGAACAACTGCGTTTGGTTTAAAACTGTGTTACGTGGTTTTCTACCGTATATAGATTTTTAACGACCACAAAAATCACGTATATTTCTACCAATGAAATGTCTTCTTTTGGCTTTAGCAGAAATATTTCACCTAGTGGAAACTAACCTGGAGAAAAGAAAGACTTAAGGTAATGTGAGTGATGGAAAGCTAAGCCAACACAGTAAGAGTCGTCAACATGGAAGCAGGATGATAACGCATTTCTTTAACGTACGTACCTCATCAATCATGATTAAATAATTCAACTATCTTGCTATATATATACTACACGTTCATATGCACATTGAACCTAAATAGGCCTAAATAGGGTCTGGAAAAGTCAGCAGGTCTTTTTCAAGTAGTGCAACTATTTCAGGCTATAACATTCAGTCGTTTTGGGAGATACTATACTTAGGTAAACACATATCATATAACAGATGATAAATAATGTAGTAATTTTTGTTGTATCCCGCGTTTTCAATAGAAAATCTAAAAAGTCTCTCTAAATCACACATTTTTATAAAAAAAACTAAAACGTCTAAATGTAGAAATTTTAGTTTTATCCCGTGTTTTCGCTTTTATCATAAAAAAATGTTAAAAATTTAAAATCTCTTGAAATCACACTTCCTAAAAAACAAAGAGAAAATGGTTAATAAAAGATACTTTTTTTTCATACTTTTTTTCATAAAAACGTCTGAGAAATTTTAGTTCTATCCGCCTTTTCATATGAAATCACGCTTTTTTCATAAAAAATGTCTAAAAATGGTTCTGTCCTGCGTTTTCATAAGAAAATCTAAAAAGTGTCGAAATCACGCTTTTTTTCATAAAAAAAAAAATGTAAAAATGTCTAAAAATGTAGAAATTTTAGTTATATCCCGCGTTTTCATAAGAAAATCTAAAAAGTCTCGTAAACACGCTTTTTTCATAAAAAAAAAATGTAAAATGTCTAAAAATGTAGAAATTTTAGTTGTATCCCGCGTTTTCATAAGAAAATCTAAAAAGTGTCGAAATCACGCTTTTTTCAAAAAAAAATCTAAAACGTCTAAAAATGTAGAAATTTTAGTTATATCCCGCGTTTTCATAAGAAAATCTAAAAAGTCTCGTAATCAAGCTTTTTTCATAAAAAAATGTGAAATGTCTAAAAATATAGAAAATTTTGGTTTCTATCCCGCGTTTTCATAAGAAAATCTAAAAAGTGTCGAAATCACGCTTTTTTCATAGAAAAATCTAAAACCTCTAAAAATGTAGAAATTTTAGTTGTATCCCGCGTTTTCATAAGAAAATAAATGTCTAAAAAATATAGAAATTTTGTTTCTATCCCGCATTTTCATTAGAAAATCTAACAAGCCTCTCTATCTAAATCGCGCTTTTTTTAAAAAAGAATTTCAAAACGAGATAAGGAAAATATGATATTTTTGCGTAATATTTTGTTCGGCGGCGTGTTCATCATCCAACTTCGTACTATCAATTAGCAGGTCTCTTCACAACTAATCATGCTTTCACATATTATAATAACCAACCTACAAGCAATCACATGAATATTTGAGACAAGGTAAAATTCGAGCAATTTTAGGTGGCAAAACCAATACACGAAAAATCAAATATGTTTCAAGAGCCTGGGTACTATGCTGCTAGGAACAGCAGAATTTGCAAAAAGACCTAAGATCTTAAGTCTACTCGATAAATCTCTAGACTTGGCCTGGTAGTTTTCCGCATTTGAAATCTACTGGTGGTTTGTATTACACACCAAAGTGTGAGTTTGGGTCACTTATAAAAGTAACTCATGGAGACATTTAGAAAAAACCCCTTCCTTTCATCAAAACAATAACAACGGCAAGTTATTCATATTTCTTCAAATAATTTCTCAATCATTTGTTGAAGAGTAAGGAAAACATAAAATAAGTTTGATATTCTTGTGTGTTTGGGTGTTTCTGATTGGAACGCGCATTTTTGATATACACAGGGCAAATTGAAAAACTTGTAACTGTATTCTACTGTATCGTAAGGCTACAGTTAAAACCCTTCTTGGATTTTCCCGAAGAAGAATTACTCCTGATTTTGCGAATTGATTTTGATGCTCTTTGAACCAAAATATCTCGATTTTTTTAACTTTATTAAATCAGTGTTTCGAGACCGAGTCAATAAATAAACCAAGCAAACAAACTATTCAGGTCGGGCTTTTGGGGGCTCTGAATAGCCGGGGGCACAAAGTGCCCCCTTTCCATAACTCCTGATGGAACCATGCTGTAGCGTTGAAATTTACCTCAAAGTTAGGTCAACACTTAATTAGCACTTTAGCATAATAATTTTCTTGATTACGTCATTACTCATGATGACGTCATCACGGGAAAGCAGGTGGTGCAAAAATATATTTCTAGGTGAAAATCTTTTGTTACAAAACTATATACCAACATGATTTTCAAGCAAAAATAATTTTCTTTTTTTTTTTAATTTCTTTTTTTACCAGCTGTCAAAAATATGGTTGCTTTTTTCAAAATGATACTAGATAAATCATAAAATTCATAGCAATTCATTCAAAAGTTATGAAAAAGTTTTTATCATCTTGCTTTTCTATTTTACTACTCTTCTATTTTTGACTCAAAATTTTAGACTAAATTTTTAAAAGTTTTAATATCTTCTTTTTTTTTTGTAAATGTAAGTAAATAAAATATATACCGTATTTCCTCTTTTTAGCGCCCACCCTCAATTAAGCGCCCCCTCCTTTCCTAAAATTATTTTATAAGCGCTCCCTTTAAATAAGCGCCTATGGCGATTATTAGAAATGAATCAAAGTTGAGATTTCTAAACCAAATTCTAATAAACGCCCAGGGCGGTTAATAGAAATGTATTTGCATGGAGATTAGCATGTCATTCTCCAATTGAAATAGTCAGTATATTAATTTTATATTTCATTTAATTAAATAAAGTTGACAAATTGTTCTGTAATATCTGATATCTTCTTCAAGATTCTGAATACAAGGTTTTTCTTCATACAGTTAAAAGGTCCGATATATATAAAATATATATTATGTCTTAAAGATTTACAGAGAAGTGTATTGAGTCAACAATCTTGCAATGGATTGGTTTATTCGTATCGAAGAAACCGATCTATTGCGAGCTCATTGACCAACACCCTTCTGCGTAGTTTCATTTTTGTTGAATTTTGTTACTTTGCAACAAAATTTGGAAATGGTCCCTTACACGTTTTTTATAAGAAACTTTATAAAAAACTAAGGCTCAGAATAACCAGAAAAATAAGAAATTCTTAGGCTAAGATCTACAAAGGATACTTTTTCGCTACCATATCATTTACATAACAATAACCTTCACAGACAATAAGCAACATATTTTAGTTGTACAAGATCTCAGAATACTCGTTATCTTTACTTTAGTATAAGTTAGGCTTCACAATCACCAAAATTTGATATAGTAATCTATGTTGAACAGTTTATGAGCAAATCAGAAAGCCATAGAAACTCCTGAGCCTGAAATAAGCAAAATTTTAAGAAATCCTCAGCCTCAATCAAATTTTCTGTTTCTTATATAAAAAGCGTAATATATAATAAGCAAAGATTAAATATAACAAAATTTTAAATTTCAAAATAACACTCTAATACTAAAAATTATTAATGTTGATTTCTGCTAGGCAAAAGATTCGCTGCAAAAGCCAAAAAAATACATTTCATTGGTAGAAATTGACTTCACACATCATGTTTTCGCCTAGCAGAAACCGACTTTTAAGCCTATATTATATAAAGACTCCTTGCACTAAAAATGGACATGTGCAATGGTTATAGTCAGCTAGGACTTCAATCATAAGTAAGACAAATATCAAAATAAATTTAAACATAATTCTGGTAAATATAATACACAGTACAATCCGCTTAACTCGAACATCGGATAACTCAAACTTTTATCATCTCTAACTAATTTCCGGTTCCCCTTGACCTACATTAATACTTTCTCATAATTGTTTTTAAGAAATCCTAAGGCTCAATAAAATTTACTGTTTCTTATGTAAAAAGTGTACTATATAATAAGCAAAGAATAAATATAGCAAAATTTTAAATTTAGAAGTAACCCTATAATAAAAATTAATAATGTTGATTTCTGCTAGGCGAAAGATTCGCTGGAAAAGCCAAAAGAAGACATTTCATTGGTATAAATTGACGTCACACATCATGTGCCGTCAATTTCTGCCGATGAAATGTCTTCTTTTGACTTTCCAGCAAATTTTTCGCCTAGCAGAAACCGACTTTTAAGCCTATATTATATAAAGACTCCTCACACTATAAATGGACATGTGCAATGGTTATAGTCAGCTAGGACTTCAATCATAAGTAAGACAAATATCAAAATAAATTTTAAACATAAGTATTGTAAATATCACCAGATAACTGGAACGAACTCTAACTAAATTCCTGTTCCCCTTGAACCTACCTTAATGCTTTCTAATGAGAAACTTTGGATAATTCGAACATTCGTTATCTTTGGAATTGGAACCCCTTAATTTTCGCGTACCATAAATGCGTTAAAAAGTCACGCAAATTAAAAATTACCTTGTATATATTACCCACAGGAACTGAAAGTACATAAATGCCTTGTATGTCATGAGCTATGAAAATTAACAGAAAAATAAACTAGAGTAGCAATTTTTTTCTTCGTATATAAAGCACATGGGCTTATACATGGAACAATTAGTGGGCTAACAATTTAATGAGCTTACATACAAGGGGAGGAGGGATGGGCTTATACATGGAACGATTAGTGAGTTTTACAGTGTATCAAGAAATAACAGAAGTTAAAGTTCTACTAAGCCCAATTTTTTTTTACACATGTTCTTTTCTGAAATGTTTTCGAAGTAGTCTTTCCATAGTTTGTAGCAACTTTTTGAAATTCTTTTATTCGGTCTCTTTATTCTTTTTTGTTTCTAGCAAAGAAATTGTTTATATTGTTTATATAATGTATATACTATAATAAAATACATTTTTATCATAAAAAACAACAAAAAAACTAACCCCGATAAGTGTTTAAAACTTTAGCAGATTAATACAGTGGTCGAAATAGGAGTAAATAATCATTGTGGAAGAAATTGCGAGACGTTTAACGAATTTCGTCTAACAATACACACCACAAGTAAAACGTAAAGTCTGGAATAAGACTAACAGGAGTTGCTAGAGATTTATCTCAGTGATTATATCAAGCAAACTCAAAACTTAGGTCATTTTGCAAACTTTTGCAAAAATTATGTTGTTTCTAGCAGCCTAGTACCCTCCTCCACAGTGATTATTTACTCCTATTTCGACCACTGTAGTTAGTTATATGCAATAGACTGATTATGTAAGTTTATAACTCTGTGAGCAGATTTAAGGATCAACAGTTTTTTAAGGATCAACAGTTTGATAATCCTCATCAATGCCACTATAGAATGGAAATTCACAACAAAAGACAATTTTCAATGCTTTATTCAAATTTCTATAGATGAATGGTGGTAGAATAATCAATGGACTTGTTACTTTCTTGTATGAAATATATTCAACATTCCTAAAATAAGTATAACAACAAATAAATAACGAGAAAACAAAGTAGAATAGAAAATTTATACATACCACAACCATCCTGTATATAAGCAATGGGCTTATATGCCTTTAAGGGCCTTTTTGCATGGGCAAAATCTAACATTGCATATGAAGGGAAGAATTTTTTTACGCATTCCTATATTACTCATGAACTGTTTCTGAGTTCTAAAATTCCAAGATTTTATATAGATTCTAAGACTTTTAACCCTATAAGGCCTAGGTTATTTAGGGCTCTGAGGGCTTAGGCCATGATGCCCCTTTCTATAAAATCTGAACGACTCCATATTTTTCTTTCAAATTTACACTAAAGGTACTTCCAACTATAAACTACATTTTAGCATAAAAATAATTAGCAGGTGCCCTATTGTTTCATACTCATGATGTCATAGTTTATCTTGGGTATGGAATTCATATTTTGCATAAGTATAATGTTTTGATGCAAAAAGGTGTCACAAGTAACTTTTTATGTAAAATAAACATCAGAATTAGATTCGGTATAAATTTTACAATCCAACATTGTGTCATCAAATTACTTTCAAAAAACTTTTGCGAATATTTTTTCTTAATTAAAAGTTTGGAAAAGTCAGAAAGTTTGAGCATGATATCACTTTTATTTAAAAAGTTATGAACAATTTAATAGGAGGGGGAATGATGTCCCTCCCCTCCCCCTTATGCCTAATAGGGTTAAGACCTTATAACGATGGATACTAAAAATTAATCTTGATTTTCTTTTGTGAGCATTTATTTTAGCGTAACAGTTTTTGTTGTATTTCGAAAGCATTTATTTTGTAAATTGAGCTACTTTAGAATATTTGTGTTGAGGTTGAGAGTAATCAGTGTAAAATTTAAATCCTTTGATGGCCTCGATAATTCTTTTCAAATGTTGTAATATCAACATTTCTTATTGAACTGGTCGTTGGATGGAAATGTTGGACGGACCAAACGTTTGCTATCTTGTAATTATAGTTGCCACACTTTAAGACTCATTTCCATAAAGATATTCACAGGTACTATCATAACAATGTAAATGATTAAGCTAGAAAATTCTATGAAATAGAAGTTACTCTATCTGACATAAAGCAATTTTTCATGTTAATTTTTATTTCAGAGTTTCAAATTATCATCATCTATGTGAGAATGAGATTCGGAAATCCCAAGTAAAAAAAACGAGTTATGGAGCCCGAGTTACAAATGGCGTCATAACCTGAGTTTAACTAACTTTTCGTAACTCAGTAATTTAAACATAAATAAAATTTTCGAGTTAAGTAACTCAGCTATTTTAATTTAGTTATTCAACTCGGAAATTATATTTCAATTAAAATTTGTCTATTGTTTGTCACAAATCTTTAAATATGTGGATTTTCAAAAATGAAACTAATTCTAAAATACGCCAAGACTTCGCATTTTTCTATCTAATGTACCCTCCCATGAAATAAAGTCACTCTCCATTTGTACCCAGTAGGCAAAGGCTTGTTCAAAGTCCGCAGTAAAGAGGCTAGAACAACGTTGTTTTAGCAACCTTACTGTTGACTTTGCGTAAGTATTAATTTTCGCGAATTGCTAAAAATTAATAAAAAAATTGTAAGCACATATTTTCACATAAAGACCATGTCCAAACATTCCTTGGTCACAAATTTTCATAAATTTGATGGAAATTTGCGATACGCACAAAAATTAATGCTCATGAAAATTAATGCCCTTAAGGAAACAAATTAAATAAGGAAAAACTTCCTTTAGACATATTTTTATGACTTTTATCTGAATTACATTACTTACGTTTTATATTTGTCATCAGCTTTTTGTTCCAGTATAGGAATTCCACTCACAAAGAGAAGTAATGTCATAAGAAAAAGTGGACTCAATATACTAGTCCATAACTTCCCTTCATTGAGAACTTCAATGCTCAAGATGAAAGCGCCCCACCATACCAAAATTTCACCAAAATAGTTTGGATGACGAGACCAAGACCAGAGACCAGCATCACACCAATGACCTTTGTTATCCTATAATAAATAAGTCAAATTTTTTCAAGCAATCTTAAAATATATTTTGGGAAAACAGTTAAATTAAGAAGTAATCAACTACTATTCCTACACTGTCATAATTGTGATCACAATAACCCATACAAACTTTGAATGATGGGCTAATTAGAAATAATTATCAGCGTTTGAAATAAGTACAAATAAACACTGTTGAAAAAGGAAAGCCTGAAGCAATCAAAGGTACAATATTGAAGGTAGCCCACCAAACCAAGTGAAAGTTAAAACCTAAGCACATAAATATGATTGGCATACACAAATTATACAGTGTTTGAAATATGTCTTAAAGATAAAGTTTCAGGTGAAATAAACAATTGGAACACCTTTATCAAGGTAAAATTATATCAAATCACTGGGGAGGAGAGTAGTGAAATTTCATATCATAGCCTGAAGTAATGCTCAAAAATCAATCCTCTACAGTGGATATGAATTGCATTTAAAGACTTATATGTGTGTGTATATGTATATATGCACATGTATATGCATATGTATATATGTATGTACGTACGTACATATGTATATGTATGTATATATATATACATAAGATATACACATAGACTATAACACATATTATTTTACTATACTATGTTTTTATTGGTAGTAGAAACCATGTAGCTATTTTTTTATTAAAAAAACTTAAAATATCTAAAAGGTGGTTGTCATCATCTGTTATTAAGATTAATAAATAAAGAATAATGAAATAGAACATTAATCAAATTTCTTCAAAACAATCCATTCTTTTATTAAGAAAATCTTCGTTAAATATATCTTCATTATATTTGTATAGCATTGGGAGTAATTATTAATGTTATAAAACCAACTTATACTCATGATAATAACTAAATGTTTTACAACCCTAAAGTGGATATAACATTAAGTTATTTCAAAATTGAAGAAGAAAACTTAACAAAATCAAAATGTGGACTTTTTTAAAAAATGTAATTTCTTATTTCAAAAATTGAGGAGGGAGCTTCCTCAAAATACAAAATGGCTGACAGAGTTATGGTTAAAGTCTCATAGAAAAGTTAAAAAATTCAAAAAAAACTCTATAAGTTGAACATTTTGGTAAATGTAAATCAAATTTTCAAAAGTTTTTTTAAGTCTTTACTTTAATCCCTTTTTCGCCAACACTCGGTCCCAAATTGACAAAATTGAAAAACATTTAGCCAGCGGTCTCGTAAGATTGCCTAGAAAGCCATAACGAAATTTCAGGATGGTACCACTCCCTTTTGGAAATGCTAGCGCATCAAGAACATGGTCTATTAAGAAAAGCGGGATGGCAAAGACGCCAAGTGATAGCAACAGCCCATGCAAACTTTGATTGGTGGGCTCACTATTTGGCTCTTATTTCAATCACTGGTTATAACTTACAGGGTTATTTCTGTAGTTAAACTTCTGCTGATCAGCTACTGCTTCAATGATAAGACCAATTGTAAATAGACAAATACCAACATAATCAGTGACAACTAAATCTCTATTATTGACAAGCAAAGGAGCATTTATGTATATCACAGGCAAGCTAACTGTAAAAACCCAAATGGCTTGAAATATCCAGAATGCTGCAAATTTCAATAAGTTTCCACGTTTATCATCAAATCTTTTGTCTTCACCAATTTTCAAGATTCGATAAAATAAATAACCAGTCAATCTAAATCCCCATAGTGCCACAAGCACTGTAATTGCAATTTGCCGGCAGTAATATGTCTAAAACAAAACCATTTTGCAAAATAATGAAAATGAGGTGTTAGTTGCTCAAAGTAACTTGTTGCAATGCAATAACTTCCTCTTTGTGAAGTAACAATACTACAACCCAACATAAATAATTGAGAATATATAATTCAGTGGATAAGAGAAGGAGGAGATGGAGAAGAGATGTCTTAGCCAAAATTCTCTTCTCCATGGTGATTTTTGTTCTTACCAGATCAATATTACTTGATCATTATGGTTATGTGGTAAACCTATGCATCATAAAGAAATACCTGAAAAACTTAGTATAATTATTCACAGTTAAAATTTTAAGTATCTTCATGATAAATATGGATTAATAGTGAAATCAGCCACCATAACAATATTGTTTCTAACTGATTGGCTAAATATAACAGTTATCTATGATGATTCAAATTATATACTCTCTTAAAGTTTGAACTATTCCAGTTATCATTACTACATACATTGTTTTTAATAAGAGAAAACAATCACTGTAGAGAAGTAATTTTTGGGCATTGCTTCAGGCTAAAAAGCTTGAACCTCTTTCACAGTGATTATTTGTTCCAATTTCAAACACTGACATACCTTTGAAAGTAGAAATGTCATAATAGCTACCAAAATAAAGTTACTACCACCAGCAAAATCAGTAACTTTATCAAATTTACATGCTGCTGCAACAATAAAGAATGATGTTTGCATTCCTATCGTCACCAATGCAGATATCAAGATGTTACGATCATCAAATGAGAACACCATTGTCATTATTGTCTAAAAAGTTAGGACTCAAAAGCATGACTTGACCACCGTGTACCATTGTAGTAGAAAATAGAAACATATTTAGATAATTTCTATAAACAGGCCCTGCTATTTTCATCCAACTGGTTAGACTAAGGTTGATACCGAAACTGAAGTCCAGCCAAAATAGGAAAGAACAGAATGACTTATCATTTTTATTGCTTCATCAACCCAGACCGGGATTGTATGAAAATCTTTGTTTACATCTGCAATGTAATGGTATCTGTACCATTATCACTAAAAAAATCTAAAAATAGTAGCATGGTTGATTGGAAAAAATTATCGGTTGGAAATAGTTTGAATTTAAGAAACTGCTAATCGCCGTTCCCATAAGTCGGACGAGACACAATGCATTATGATACATATAGCAGTTGTAGTAAAAAAATCGCACAATTGCACGGATTTCTCATTTGATAAAATGATAACAACAAGTCGAACTTATTTATATTAACAGAGTGTCTTAGGAACCGGGGAAAAGTCTCTTATTTATTGATGGGAAGGGTTAGGTCAAGCAATGCAGTCATCGAGACAATTGTCAGAGTTTTAATCAGTGAATAAAGAGATTTATTCCCGGTTTCTTAGACACAGCGTTATATTAACCAATATAGAGAGGAGTCGTTCTTTATATGGAACGTTGCCCTTTATGGAACACTGCAGTGACATTAATGTGAGTTTACATTTTCGATAGAGAAGTCACTGCAGTGTTCCAAAAAGGGCGATGTTTCTCTAAGTCAGCTCCCCCCCAACCCAAGTTTTGATCAGAGCTAGCTAGCTCAAGTTTATACTATCTATCTATTATAGTTAGTCTATAGCTATTAATATTTCTGAAATTCTCCAAAAACCTGTACAAAGCTCGAGGAATGATGACACTTCCGTCAGAGAGCTTCGCGCACACACACAGCATTCAATTTTTGATCAGAGCTTAATTAAAGATATATACAGAGACACCAAACAGCCAAAGTATAGCTAGAACTGGGTGTAAAAAAAGTAAAATATGGGGTACCTCATATCGCCTTACTGCATTTACGACCCCAGTAATCGGTCTCTATTGAAAACGGCCGGACGACACCAGATTACATGAGTCGCGGCATCAAGGTCTAGGGTACCCTAATATTGTACCCCATGTGGGGCAGGTTATGGGCATCAAACTACTGTAAAACAGATAAATATCACTATTTCATGGGTCTGCTGCTTAGATGGTTATTAAGTGGTACTTTAAAATCGAGACTTTTGTTTACTAAAAATCTTTATATTGTCTGATTACATGTTTCTAGTTTTCGTGAGAACAAAATAATCCGAACGCCATTGGAAGAGTGTCTACCATATTTGTTGTTTTCTGTATGAGTAATTCACGGACTGAGAAAAGTCTCTCCATCACGGGTTTTTTCTCTACAACAGCGAACTATGGACACTAAACATCTATCTACCCTAGAAACTGCTGTAGATTCATTTCACCGTAAACTTATAACAGCGTGTTTAAACATAAAATGGCCAGAAATAGTAACCAACGAGAACGTATACAAACTTACAAATACTTTAATGTGAGAAATTTTCGCGGGACAAATTTTCGCGAATTTCGCCAATATTGGGCAAATTCGCGAAAATAAAACCCAAAAAAGGTCCAATTTTTCGCATTCGCGAAAATAAATCCCGTAATTTTTTACCAATTTTGCAATTCGCGAAAATTTTTTCCCCATGAAATTGTTGAAAAATCAAAAATAACTCAAATGTTTGGAATTCAATGAAAATTTAACCTTTAGTAGGGGTTATGTATATATTTGAAATGAAATTAAATAGATTATTCTAGAATTCTGTATAATCATCCTCTTCCCCTCCC
>JAULBZ010006148.1:0-12651 GCA_032360805.1 Neoturris breviconis
AAACAAAAAAATAAAATATTTTGTTGCTTTTATATTCTTCTTCGTACATATTTTTTCGTCATCTTTCCCTGTTTGATGAGTTAACATGACAGATAGATAGTACATAGCATATTTATTGAAATAGTTAATAAGAATTTCCTATTTATTTACGCAAGGAGTAAAGCTAATTTGTTTTTAGATATTCTACAATTTTCTAATTTTAATTTTGATGAGTTCGTGACAAGATAGTAAAACAGTAAAAACCGGGAATTTTACTTGATTCACAAAGGTCTCTTTATGGAGTTTACTCATTATGTCGATCTAAATCGGGAATCTGAGCTAACGGCACGGAACTCAAATCACGTTGTACGTTTCAAAGTGCTAACGACAGTATTTTAACATCGGGAATTCGAGAAATAAAAAGTCATCCGGGTATTACTCACCAACCGCTTAATAATGTTTTTCTGAATCTCAAAACATAACGTAAAACTCAACTTTAGACGAATGGTCCCGACAGATCACACACTTTCCAAAAATGAAAAAGGATAGTAAGGTGATGGCGTCAGCAAAAGGGTGATAACGCCAGCAAAAAAAATAACTATTCCAAATTGTGTATTAGATGTGCTGTATTACCAAACCAAGTTCTTTGACTATATGTTCAGCCAAACTACTCTCTCCTCAACCCATATAAAGCCTGGACCAAGTATCCCTATTTACGATAAGGGGTAGGTGCCAAATCACCCTCGGCATCTGCAAAAACTGATAATTTATTTTGTAATAAAGATTTTTAACTGAAATTTTCAGACTGTTCCTAAATTTTAATAAAGAAAAAGGAAAACAAATTATCGCTTCGTGGTTGGTAAATATTCCTGAGCAGGTAATCAGATTTGAAAAATACAAAAGCAGTACTGTTTATACCATTATATTACATATTTCTGTGTATTACAGACCAGAAATTGCATTTTACGGACCAGAATACTGTATTTTACAGACCAGATTTATCTACTTTACGGACCAGAAAAATGTATTTTACAAACTCCTAAAAAACAACCATTAAATTAAAGATTATTGGTCAATGGGTTTTTTTTGGTTTCCACAATAGTTACTAAATTTTATATAAATTTTAGTCATCTTCATTTCCAATGATGACGTCATACTTATATCATGTGATCAAATATTTGGAATTTTATAACTTAGTTTTAGTCCCAATTATTAAAACTAGAACATGGTTAAGTATCATTGATGTGTCTGGTTCGCGTTATATTGTTAAATTCCCCTAAATATTACTCGAACACATTTATGACGTCTAGTTATGACGTCACAATTAGGCCATGTGATTTTTTTTATATTATTATTTAGTTATTTTCAGCTAGAAATATAACTAGCCAGGTTTCATACATTGGTCACACGTAGTTCGTGCAACTTTAGATAGGGACCCTAATGTCCCCGCTCCATCGTTACAAGGTCTATAAAGCCCATGTTTATCCCTTACAGCGCGCAACAGTTTTTTAAAACCCCTTTTTAAGTATTTTTTTAAATGTCCAAATGATTATATCTACTGATTCTATATATCTACTGAACACTATATTTGAAATCGTTGGAATGCACATTAAAGGTAGATTTCGAAGATGACCTTAATTTTTGATTTTTATTCACAACCATATTAGTACCGGGGGATGGATTTTACCCCCTACTATATTGTTCTATAATTTTTTTAACCACTATAGCTATCGTGCCGAACGTTCTATTGTTTAGTACAAATCTAAAACACACATGTGACGAAAGTTAAAACTTGATATCATCTTCTGATCAGTATTTCTGTGAATAAAAATCAAAAATTAAGGTCATCTTCTGAAGCCACATATTTAAAAGTGTGAAATCCTTTTCAAATCATCAAATCGCTATTCTGACACAATTTGTGTTTGGATAATCCTTGTAGCATACAACTTGGTCAGGTTACTTGAAATCATGAACTATATCTTTCTATTAAATTTGGTCACATGACGAATCCGTTTTCGCCGATTTTTCCGATTTCTAAAACACCGTTTTTCTTCGGATATTCGGATGAGAAGTTTGGTAGTTTGCAAGGTTTCCACTTAAAACCCGGACACTATGTAAAACATCAAGACATTACCCATCTAAAACTAAAAATAGAATTAGAAAAGCTTTTATAAAACTCTTTTAATGGCAATTCTTAGAAAACATTATTTTTATATGATTTGTGATGACGTCATAAGAAAAAATAGGGATGTCATAAAAACATTTGTGCCATTTCGTTCCTTTTTATTATGGGCTGTAATTGTGGAAAGTTTCATCCAAATACTACAATTGGTGGAACTGGAAATCTTTTTTGACATTGGGTTAACTCTGAGCAGAAACTATATATTTATATCTAAAACATGTCCATTAAAATCGATTACACTGCGCTTAAAATTAATTTTTACACTCAGTTAAGACCAAACAAAGGCAGGGAAAAATAGTCATTTTAGCCGCGGAATTGTATTTTTTTAGAAGAATATATATATTACACTTGTAGTCTATGAAATTTTATATTGAGCTTTATTTACGACAGTCACTTACAAAATATTTGCTCGAATTAATGAATGACGGTTTAATATCCTACAGTCTTGGACAAAAATCATTGTAGAAAATGCGAACATTGGGCATAATGGAGGAACTTGCATGGCTGTAAAATCTCTTTCTTGTTGGATAAGCGAGGCAAACCTTGTCAAAGTTCAAATAGGTCAGCAGGGCTTGGGTACCAGCCTGAGGAACACAAAATTCGACAAGTTTATTAAAACATCTAAGATTATGTGTCCCCAATATATCCAGGAGATAAATCTATAGTAGACTTTCCATAGTCATTTTGCCGCTTCTAATTTCACTTGTGTTAAGTTTGAAACTTATTCCTCAGTGTCTTTTTGAGATTTGACCAGAAAAAAGCTGTTTTCAATAACTTGTTCTGTTGAATACAACGTGTAACCTTTTACGCTGTGCACAATGACATATTGCGAAAATATTTTTTGCATAGAAATAATCTTGTGAAGTCTTTTATGCAGCTACATAATACAAAAATGTGTTCAAAGTCCGCAATAAAGGCGCTAGAACAACGGTAAAGCAACATCTTTTCTGCGGACTTTGAACAAGTTTTTCTCTAGTGACTAGGTGCCAAAATTTCACATATGGTTAAAGAAATCACGAAGATAGTAGAATTTACAAAATACAAAAGGATATCACAGTAGGCAGAAACTTGCTCAAAGTCAGCAGAAAGACCCTAGAACAACGCCAAAGACGTTGTTCTAGAGTTTTACTGCGGACTTTGAACAATTTTTTTGCCAACTGGGACATCGTCAGAGCAATAAGCGCATGAAATCGACCTTAAATGTGGCAAGAATAGTTCAAAGAACATACAAAGCTACATTAATTTGACGAGAAAGTCTTCACGATTAGTTGCTATTGCAAAGTGTCATTATAACAAAAACAACTAAACTTGGTGATTAACCATTACGTAAGATTATTTTTACTTTAAGATTACGAATTTCATTTTCAAAAGTTAAGGAACTTGCACATTTTCTGTGTCCTTTTCTGTGTACATTTTCTGTGTCCTTTTTTCTGTTTTCGACTAAAGACACCATAGTTGCTCAGGTATGATAAGAAAACACAATATGTAAGACCGAGAGATCCAAATGTAAACTTATCTTTGTTTCTTACAGAGTGCTATATTGGCTTTTCCTTAGAATGTGAAGGTAACAAGTAATTTAAGCAATATAAACGAGCAATGTAAACATTACAAATGGACAGCCCGCTATGGATTTGTAATGTTTGACATTCCACTTTGCGTGCATCACAAGCTCAAATCAAATAGACAAATCCATGCGTAAACAATATGCCTTTCAAAGAGTATCAAACTGCCAGGTAGTGTTTCAGTGACTAAAATATTGAAATGATGAACAACAAGGTACGAAGAAGCAGAATATGAAAACTTAAATTTATAAAAGATCTCCAAGATCTCGTCCGTGAAGCTTTTCTTTGTGCATGCAAACAATACATTACCTCAAGTAAGTTTAGATATAACGACTAAAAACATCCGATTTCAATGCATTTCTTGCTACAAAATCAAATAAACCAACAGCAGGAAGCACAATTTTCAGATAACCAAAAAGATTTCACTACGACCTCATTGTATAGCTACGCCTTTATATATCTGAGGGTGTCAGGAGCTGTCGTGTAGTCAAGTGTGATGCTAAACAAATAACGGAAAGAAGGATTTTCTGAAATTTATATGACGTCACTATAATGCATTCACATGGCTGTCAATATGCCTTTAAAATTTTAATGATGGCAGACACTGTAAAAGAAAACAAATATGAATGTAAACCCACCACTAGAAGTACGATTTTAACAAAAATCTTTATGACGTCATTATGACGTCACCAAGTGGCTGCCATTAAGTCTTCAAATTTTTCATGGTGCCACGTGCTGTCAAGTTACCAAATATGAAGGTAATACTAATACTGGAAATAAGCTTTTCAGAACATCACTGTGACGTTTCTATGACGTGGTCACATGGCTGCTATTATGCATTTAGATTTCTCATGGTGGCTTAACCTTATTAGGGCCGGGGGGGCACAAAGTGCCCCACCTGCTAAACTTTTGTACATAACTTTTGAATGAATATCTTATATGACTACAAATTTTGGGAGTTTTCCTACAATTTATCTAGGATTATTTTGAAATTATTTTTTTTTGGTAACTAGGGATAATTTTCTCCTAGCAACCATATTTTTTAAAAAAAAATGCAAAAAAAAAAAAATTCTTCTTAGTTTTGCTTGAAAATCATTTTGGTATATAGTTTGCAAAAAAAAAAAAAATCACCTTAAAAAAATTTTCTGCACCACCTGTTTTCCAGTTATGACGTCATCGTTAGTAATGACGTCATCAAAAAATTATTTTGTTAAAATGTTAATTAAGGGTTCACCTAAGTTTCTGGAAAGTTTTAACACTACAACATGGCTTCATCAAAAGTTATGGAGGGGGCCCCCCGGCTATTCAGAGCCCCCAAAAAATATACATATGTTTGGTAAAATTGTGCAGAACGTGAGTTCCATAGTATTTTTTAAAATAACCTTTGTCTTTTCGCGGTAATTGCAGGAAATTAAAGGAAATCAATTTATAATCAAAGGAAGTTGTTATTTGAAAAACTAAGTACAGAGAGTGATTTCTGTGTAATTGACAGCAAATTACCAAAAGAAGTTGTCAAAACAAGGTACATACCTGAGAATTTACTGGCAACTCATATTTTCGAAATTTTTTTCACCAAAGTTTCCGTAATAAAAAAATATTAAAAGTCCTAAAGTCAAACGGTTCAAAAGACATGAAAAAATTCCCGACAGGAGCGAAACGTGGCAACTGGGTTTGGCAAAAAATAGCTTGCAATGATAAAGTAGAGTTGAATTGAAAGCCATCAGTTTTAAGATCGCAGATTTTATAAACTCCTACATCCAGCCGGCAAAAACCTGTTCAAAGTCAGAACAAAAACGTTAGAACAACATTCTGTGAACATTGTTCTAACGTTATTTTGCTGACTTTGAACCTTGTTTTTGCCAGCTGGGTAACGATATACCATTTATGCTTCTAGATTACGAGTTACATAGACAAAATGTAGGTATGAACAAGAGTATCCACCACATTTATATACATATATTCAGAATCGAGAGGAAAACTGGAAAATATTTGTATTTTAGAAGAGGAGAATGTAGTTAATACGTCGTTTAACACTTTACACCAGATATCTCCTTATATGGACTGTGTATTACCATATATAGTAAAACACAGTCCGTATACGGAGCTACACGAATTCGTATTTTGTGTCATCGATCTTGTAATTAATTGGATTCTTCGTAACGAACTTTAACATCAAAACATCAAACCCAGAAATACTATTTCTACTCCAAAAACAGCCCACTTCCTAGTGTCAAATATTTATTTAATGTTCACTGAAAACGTTGTTCTAGCGTCTTTACTGTGGATATTGGAGAAGCAGAGATATCAGCGATAAACCGGCATCTCCTAATATCTCAAACATCCTTGGAACTAGAGATAGATTTTGTTTGAAAAACTGAGATGATCAAGATATAGAGAGTTGACAGTATTTATTTATTTAAAACCGTTACTTTTAGTGGATATGTCAATTCATAAGCATTTGAATCTTATTGCTGCTGGTGGTGTTGCGTTTACACTCTTAACGACGAGTACGTTTGGTAATGCTTGGATAACATCAACACATTTACAAGACCATTCATCCGGTCTATGGAAGGTCTGCCATCCGGAATGTGTAATATATCCATATGTAACTGACACGTTATTACTGATTAGAATATTTTCAGTTGCAGCTTGTTTTGTGTCTTTTGTAGGAATTATCATGACAATAATGAGTATGTTTATAAAAAGGGTAAAAGGTGAGTATTGACAATACAGAAGCGTATATATCTCCTTATATGGACTGTGTATTACCATATATAGTAAAACACAGTCCGTATACGGAGCTATACAGGTTCATATTTTGTGTCATTGATCTTGTAATTGATTGGATTCTTCGTAACGAACTTTGACATCAAAACATTATGCCCAGGAATAATATTTCTACTCCAAAAATGAAAGAATTTTTAAAAAAGAATCTTTTGAATTGAACTGAATATCAGAAGGACCCGATATTATCGGACTCTGACGTTCTCAGAGTGATCACATTCTCGTAAACCACTAACTGTATACCCTTAACCCTATTCGGGCAGGGGAGGTTCCACCAGGGCACCATATGTTTTTCGAATAACTTTTCTTGCGAAAGAGTTGAAACCTAAACTTTGTTGTTATTTAGTATAATCTTAACTCACACATTCTTAAATATTTCTACAGTTATAGCACGTGATTTTCAAAATTTATTGGTCATTTCTGGAAACAACTTTTCAAATTGCACATAGACTAATATAGACTTCAAACTTTCGGCAATGACTAATTGCATTATTGTCTTTGTGCTGATATCAGAATTATGACGTCACATAATGTTATTTAGTGACATCATGACGTGCATTTTAATATTTTAGTATTTTTGCTAAATTTCGTCAAAAATGGGCGTGGTCACAGGACACTTGCAACTTGTGAAACTTGTGAAATTTCAATCGTTTTAATGGAACATAAAAATGTGATTGTTACTAAGGCTGAACATTTTGTGTCTAAATTTGGCGCCCTATCAACTTATGCTGACATAACAACAACATTTTATGAAAAACCCAGAAGAATAATAAATATGTTAAAGAAAATATTATTACCTTTCCGAATCTCGAAACAGAACGTTAAAATCAACTTTAGAACAAAAGTGGGAAATCGAGTGGAATATTCTATGTAAATAAGCCATTTCATTTTTTTGCCATAACTTGTGTTAACCCTATTAATACTGGGCCTTTTTGAGGCGCTTCAATACTGGGAAAGGCTCGAAGAGTATTTTCGACCACATACGGTCAACAATGGGCGTGGTCACAGGGCCCCTGCAACTGGTGAAACTTGTGAAATTTCAGTCGTTTTAACGGACCATAAAAAAGTTATTGATAAAAAACGGAGGGTAGGGCATTTTTGCCGCATTGATAACATAGGGTTAATTTATGAATTGTATATTTTACAGACCAAATAGTATATGAATATGGTTGTGGTTTATGGCAGTGGTTTATAGCTGTGGTTTATGGTTATGGTTTATAGTTTTGGTTTATAGGCTAGGGCTAGACTAAACTAAGACCTATTTCTAAGTGCACATAGCCTCAATCTCAGGTGTTACGCCGATATTTGATTTTCCACCGCTTTTCAGAGCGTTTAGCAACAAGTTGACATGGAGAACGAGGTTGTTTACAGCATCCTTTCTCTCTTACGGTCAGCAGCTGTTCAATACGTAAGTCTTTCTTCAGACAACGATATCGTTATCATACTTATTCGAGTTCTTAACACAACATTAACGCTCGCAATTTCTCTCTGAATGTTGCGTGTAGCATATTTTCTACTAAGGCTGAACATTTTATGTCTGAATTATTATTTTTAGGTTGGTATGTCTCGAAAATCTTTATAGCGTGGCCTGCTTCAATTATTTTTATAGGGTGGAATGTCTGGATTATTCTTACAGGATGATATGTCTATTTTTATAGGCTGGTATGCTTCGATTATTTTTATCGTTGCTGCATGTTGTATGCTTATAGCATTAGCAATATACACTGTTAAAACAGATATCGGTACATTCGCACAAACGAAATGTGGTTGGAGTTATATTATTAGTTTGGCTGGTGCATTCTGTTCGGCTGCAGCTGCTGTCATCGGTTACTTAATGAAGGAAAAACAAAACAAAATGGAAAATGCTGACCCTCATACTCACAGATGTATCGAACATTTATAATTCATCAACCGCGTCCTCGGAGCATTTTACAGATTCTAGACCTAAGAGGAAGAGATAGTGCGCTGGTATCGAGGCTAATAATACTTGGAACCGAGTGACTATCGAGTCTGCAACTTTCTTTCAATGATTTTACAATATCGTTTGAACAAGTGGTATCTACGGAATAGTATTTTTAACTTGAATAGCCTAAACCCTAGTCTTAACTCAAAAAACTGGAGCTCAGGCTAATCTTGAACTCATATCCCCGGTAGGCAAAAACTTGCTCAAAGTTCGCAGTAATGAAGTTGTTCTAGCGTCTTTACTACTGAATTTGAAAAAGTTTTTGCCAACTTGGTCTGCTGGTGTTTTCATTTTAATTACTACGATATGACGAGTATCAACATATATATACTTCAACATAGATGGTAATAAATTCATTCCACCTTGTTATAAAACATACCCATATTGAACCCAGATTCAGATAATCTATATTTTGTAAATTATTGTGACGTCATGTCAGAAAGACATAATTTCATATCATTTCGTTATATATCATCTATACACTAGAGACTCTCGATCTAACGAATACCGAATTAAATAAACTGTTAGAGTACAAAATTAACTCCACCTCCGCCTTCGCCTTCGTTTTGCTCTAAGCTACATTTATTTCTACTCTTGATATATCGAATATCTAATTGAACAAACTTTCAATCAATCTTACGAATAAAAATTTTGTAGTCTTTGCGAAGAAATTTCTGGATTTAACGATTTTTTTTAAAAACAGAGTTTTTATAACTTATATAACTAAAGTCAGCAGTAAAGACCCTAGAACAGTGTCATTCGACGTTGTTCTGGCGCCTTTAATGCGCGGACATATGTTTTTGCTCATTTGGAAAATTTATTCTTGATGTAAACTCGAAAGGTGTTTTTTTTATTTCAAAAAATGTAATGTTTTAAATAATTTACAATCTACTTTTAAAATGTTACTGCATGAACTCTGACCTTATAGTCTTAGACTACCATTTTGACCAGTTCGTACGGACCGGATAAGAGACTTATTAATAGACTTATTATAAGCGGCACGAGAATCTGTAGGAGTAAGAATCTGGTAAAAACTCCTCCAACCTTCCATATGCAACCTCCATGAATGAAAGTGTTTCGTTTGCTAATGCTATTAACATATAAAGGCACGGCGGGAAAAGTGTATAATTAACCAGCATCAGAATCTTTCTGTAAAGGCACTAGAACAACGTTTGTCTAGTATCTCTACTGCTGACTTTGAACAAGTTTTCCAGCAGGATGCATGTTGAGTGAGTAGTATCGCGTTTAATTAAAACGTTGTTAAGTTCATTGCAGCGTAATTTCCTATAATATATGGACACAGCAGCCGGCAAAGACATGTTCAGAGTCAGCAAAATAACGTTAGAAGTACGTTTATAGAACGTTGTTCTAACGTTATTTTGCTGAATTTGAACATGTTTTTGTCGACTGGGATATGAAATAAACATATTCACAAGTACATGAAAACTTGAAACTTACTACATTGTAATAACTTCCTTTTTGTTGCAGTGCCCTGAAACACTAAACATTTATTGAGCCACCTCTTTCCTTTATCTTCCATTCTTTCCGGCATACGACGTCAGATTAATGTTGAAACAACATCAAAACGATGTCGCAAATTCGACGTCGTGTGACCACCGTCATATAGGAATATTTGGCCAATGAGCACGCGACGATGTTTAACTTTCTCTAATAACTTTTTAATGCAATGTGATATTTACTTAAAATATCCAAACTTTTCCTAAATTTCACTTACATATACTTTTGCATTAATTTCGTATCATTTTTTGAAATTATTCTGTTGCCACGGTAACAAAATTATTAACAGGTGCGTATTCCAAATGTTTTAGAAATATTGTGATACTATTCCTCAATGGAAAGAAAACTTTAATTTCAGTCAGACCTATTCACAAATACATGAAAACGAGGCGTTGGCTGCTCCAAGTAGAACTTATTGCCATGCATAACTTCTTTTTTTGTTTAGTGACCTGTAGAAAAACGTTATTGCATTGCAGCTACTTTGGTAACTACTTTGAGCAGCCGCCTCTTTGTTTTCATATACTGAATAAGTCTGATTGGTACAATTAACTTGGGTTAATAACGCCTTCGGTGGGGCATTGTACTTTTGGTGGGAACAGCTCTTTCCAGTAAATTAATTCCACATATATGAAGCAAAAATAAGAGGAGAGAAAGATTTAAAATATATATAATACCACCTGCCAAAGAATCTGGTTGCATCTGTACGTAGTTACCAAAAGTATTATCACAATAATCGTAGATATATTATAGAAAAGGTTTCAAATTTTCTAGCCGTAATTGCCAATCGTTCAGAAGTTATGGAAAACGTATGGCAAGGAGTCACTTTGTAATCACCCCCTCCCCCATCCTGAATAGGTTAAAAGTCAACAGTAAAGACGCTAGACAAACCTTGAACAACATGTTTTTTTCGCACTGGGTAATATTTTACATTCTATCTTATAAGTTTGTTTAGTTCTAGTTTGAATCCTTTCCGAAGAGGTTTCTGTAAAAGTATGTAAATTACTGGATCGGATACAAAATTCAATTGCCAAGCTGAATTTAGAATGGTCATTTCAAATTTGTTCCCTTCTTTCATAATTACAAAGCTATATAAATAAATCAAGTCAGGAACTACCATAAACAATACGAAGGTGCCTACAATTAGCAATGTTATACGATAATATTTAGAATAAGAAGATTTAACAGGCGGTGCTGCAAAGTTGGTTGTTGGAAATAAGTTCTTTCGTTTCACCATAAGTAATTTTATGTAGGTGTAAGTACTGAATGCTATTAGTAGAAATATTGAATCCAATACGAGGTAAATGTAGAATGTAACAGTATAATTATAATAGAAGTAATCTACGATCGTATATGGAATACAAATTAACAGTGCTATTATCACGATTATGCCTATCACTAAATACACACGTCTTCTTGTGCAAACCAATGAATATTTAAAAGAAAGTAAACAACCAAGTAGCCTGTCAATAGTCAACATCATTAGAAATAAGTAGATGATCGCAAGCAGGTTGATACGTATCATGTTTAGAAATTTTAAAAAGAACATGTTTGTTTCGGTAAATCCATTCCATTTAGTAACGAGTATCGCAAGCTCTGCTATGGCTGTCAATGATTCGGTAATTCCTATACATATTAAGATAATGCGCTGGTTACTCATTTTATTGCCATACTTTCTGATTAAAAATATACCTAGAATATTCATAAATATCACTGCTGTTAATAGAATCACGAAGATAATCTCTAACACAAGGATATTGAAATTTCTTTGAAAATCTACCATCTTAATAGAAATATTTAGTAACACCCGGTTGATGCCATTCCTTCAACAATTATGTTTTTCACCTTGAAGTATACGCAAGATTTGATTTATATAGTAGATGTGTATACATCTGCAGGTGGATATCTCATAATTATATCAATCTACATATTTATTTATAGTCTACGATCAAAAAATCATATTACATATACTTCATCATAGCACTTACTAGAATACTAGAATAGATTTTGAACAACTTTTTCTCCATGGAAAAACGTCAAAATAACAATATAAATAGTGAATTATAAAGAATAACAATAGAGCAATAGTAAAATTGGTAAAACTATATAGTTACTAAATAAACATGATAACAATGGTACTCTACTATCGCTATCCCCAGAGATTGTGTAGGCAATTGGTTAGAGATTCGCCGTTTAGATAATTTGTTCAAACTTACCCTATTTTTACTCTTTAACGAGTTACCGTTTTATGCAACGTAAGTATCCAACCACGCACCCTGCTCTTATTCCAACTCACCCTTACTTATTAACTTTTAGAAAATCCACAATATATTGTGGATTTTCTAAAAGTTAATAAGTAAGGGGGAGTTGTAATAAGAGCAGGGTGAGTGGTTGGATACTTATTTGATACTGCAGAGTACTTATTAAGAGAATGTAGCTAGCGCTACTAGAGAAGCAAAGACGACAAGTTCCCGAAGTTATTCTTTTTAATTTGAAATTTGTTTTTATTATTCCAAAATGAAAAGAAATTTGAGAAACAATCTACTAATAATGGCGATCACGATATTGATATATGTCTCCTCGTAAGTATAATTAAATTACCTTCTTGGATTTCAAATATATGAAATTCAAGATGCTATTATATTCTATCGTTGAGAAGAAATCAA
>JAULBZ010006149.1:0-12650 GCA_032360805.1 Neoturris breviconis
AGGAGGGATTTTTGAGCCTTAAAATCACTCCCCCACAGCAGTGCCTATTTGCTCTCATTTCGATCAGTGGAGTTATGCCTACCTTTTTGTACAGAATCATCAATAAACCAGGATCTGTACTCTTCTTTAAACTTCATTAATTCATAAACCTTCTTTTGGTGAAATGCAAATAAACACACTAGACCTATAAAGAAATTTGCTGAATCTATTAAATTATCCACTACAAAGTCCAGAGCTATGCTCAAAAATCGATCTTCCACAGTATTTATTTTCGTTTGAAGCAAAGTATTCAGTAAACTTCGTTTTTCATTAAGCAAAAAAGCGCGTTAATCCTGGTGAGAATGATTCGCATTAAGAGCTTCGAAATTGCATTAAAAAATTCCGTGCAAATTCAATTTTGGTTTTTACTGTAATATTTTACGCGTTAATACTACTACTTTACACATGTAAAAATGGCAAAAATTATTATTATTTATCTGCTGAGAAAAACGTTGAAAAGAAGAAAACATATGCTTGGAATAGGTCAGGAATAAAAGAAAATATGTTAAATTTGGAATTTTTTTTTTTGAAGATTGACCTTGTATTTCTTGTATTTCTGTTTTGTCCAATAAGCAAGGAAAACATTCAACTTGTTCTGCTAATATTTCTTCTTCTGACAATGGCAGATTACAATTTCTTACATTTTTAAAAGCAGTTATATATATAAACATACTTAGGCGCCCATATTTATCTAATTTGTTATGAGAAGGCTTATATTAGGGACATTTATTTTCGGAATCCTTTGATCTTCTACATAGTTGAGCGTAATTTTGATATAACTTTTTATATATATATCTATATATAATGGAAGCAGTAAACAGGAAAAATACAACTGTATTCACTTTATTTTGCGATAAAATTTTCTTTAAAATATACGGTTTAAAATTACACAGAAGGCCTTTCAATATTGTATTTCATCAGCTGTGTATAAAATGATGTGATAACGTTTTTTTAAAATACTATACATGTACATGTATATATATATATATTTAAACTAGCGTTAACAGAGAGGAACGTTGAGCTGATACAGTTTATGTTTTCACTATGTGCTAAGCATTATCACAAGTTAATGCAATCATTCACACCAAGATTAACGTGCATTTTTGCTCAATGAACGCCAGGCTTAAAGACAATGTTGATAATTGCTTATAAAAAAATAATGTTTTGATTCGATTGTGTTTCACATTAAATATACACATGCAGTTCAAATTCAAAATGTTTCAATTGAAGATTAGTGCTGAGAATAAGAGCAAATAACACAAATAATAAAAAGCCTGGAGCAATTCTAAACCAAAGGTTATTGAAAGTAGCCCACCAAACCAAGTTAAAGTTAAACCTAAGCACATAAGTATAATTTGCATACACACATTATACAGTGTTTGAAATGTCTTTATTAAGATGGTAAAGTTTCAGGTCAAATAAACAATTGGAACACCTTTTTAAAGGTAAAATTGTGTCAAGTCACTGCGGAGAAGAATAGTGAAATTTTATATCAAGGATAAACACTTAAATTTTACATGGCATTAGGATTTCACATCCTTATTAAGTTGATAAAGTTTCAGGTCAAATAAACAATTGGAACACTTTTATCAAAGTAAAATTATATATCAATTATATATCAAATTTTCAGACCGAATGCAATTTGAACCCTATTTTCTTAAAACTCTTCAAAGATATCACCACAAATACTGGTACCGTATTTCAAAATGGTAGCACTTCTAGAACATGGTCTATTAAAAAAAGGGGATGCATGTTTTTCCCTTGTGTTATGAGGCCCGACCAAACTTATTACTATGTCACCAAATATAGGCGCATGGGGAGAGAGTTAGCAGGCTCATATTAAAGTGAAGGGGGGAGGTTTGTCACTATATTCTGGATTTATGTCATATTGTCATTTATGTGTAATTTTGCAATGGAATTGCTTTCAGGAATTTGGTCTAACAAAATAGTGGGCTGCCGTTGAATTGAGGAAACAACTAATATTTCTGTGAAAGTTCAT
The DNA here is from genome assembly GCA_032360805.1 of Neoturris breviconis. NCBI lineage: Eukaryota > Metazoa > Cnidaria > Hydrozoa > Anthoathecata > Pandeidae > Neoturris > Neoturris breviconis. The sequence continues at coordinate 2,039 of JAULBZ010006149.1, forward strand.
ATTGGCAAAAGTAAAAAGGACTATCTATGTCTAACAACATATTAGAACCCACTTTTTCCCATATAGCTAGGGTCAATTTCATCCTATCTTTATTAGTTGCAGGCAGAATGAGCACAAACATTAATTTGCGAATGTATATTTTTAAGAATAGTGGAGAAAACTAAAATAAATTATTTTCAAATAAATATTTTTAAAATAATTATTTGAGGAAACTATCAAGAGCATTTTAGTACTTTTGTAACTACTGTATGAAACAAATTGTTAAGTTATTATAATAGAGCACTCTTCCGTTGTGGCTCGCGTTTGTTTACATTCGGTTTTTGAAAAGAAAAGCCATTATATAAACTCACATACTTTATCTGATATGCTCACAATATAAAGCAGACCGAATATATACTAAAGAAACGCGCAAATAATATGTAACTTGTAGTTTAGTTCTGGATGCAGATAGCCACATGTAGACACATGTAGTCTTATTTTTATTAAAATAAAAATCTTTGTAAAAATGAGTTGACGTAATATTTACGCCTTCATATCGAGTTGATAACAGGCAAATTGATTTAGCATTCATTCGTCTTTTCTGTTACGATATTGATTTTGAAAAAAAAAAAAAAAACATTTGCTGCACACCTTGGAGTTTTAAATATGATTGAAATTAACAACCTGTTTAATAAATACAATACCAAACCATAGTCGAATATAAGAGTTGGTTTACACTTTTCTCCTTTTTGAAGGAATTATGCAACTACCTTGGAAGTTGTTTATACACCAAGGGGATGCTATTAAATACTTCTAATCTTAGACTTACAAGACACAATTTTTTACAGTTTATTCTCAAACAAATTTATAATTTGCAGCACACATATATATTCAATGTAAAAAAAGCATAACATGTTCTTTTTACATAATAAACACGTGAATTTTTCTTGCATAATATGAATAAAGTGCGCACTATTTTCGTCAGTAATTTTTTTAATATTTTATTTCTTCGACAGTGTTTACAATATGGCGGTCGCTTGTGGTCATTTTGCTGAATGTGTTGGAATTTTTTTGTAATTGTGTGCTATAAAGAAAACGTTAATTTTAAAATATCGAAATAAATGAAGTTGGAGTGGGCATTACAACAGTCATTTTCGGTCCTTTAGATTAATGTTTACTTCGTGTGGTGATTTTTTAAGATTACCTATGTGCGAGAATTTAAGCACACTTTTTTCAGTACAAGCTTGAATATTATAACTGCCGGACATCACCTGTAGGAGTGTTTTTTGATTTAATTTATAATGTTCAACTTTTAAGCTGAACAATAAACTCAAAAACACTCCTCGATAGGTGATACCCGGCTGTTATATCCTGGCTAACAAAGTTTGGCTTTTAAAACCCTCTGACTTTTGGATTAAGATTTACAAAATTGGTGAAAAAATAATCATACATATACATCACAAAGCTTACCACTTTGAGGATGAGGTAGTTTGCAAAGAACTTTATCACCTTCTTGATTGTTGTCAAGTAATGCATCTAAAATGAAAAAAACAAAATATAACTCTATGCAAAAGTGCATTTGATTGGTTGTGATAAATTAACTGACAAGTAGCAAATATAGTTGAGCCTATACTAAAAAATAAGATACATTCTAACAATGATGATAACGGAAATAATGCCAACAAACTTATCCATGTTAATATATAACAATTCAACCCAAGTAAATTTATAATCTTAAGGTCGCATAACCCTAGCGTCAGATTCTAATCACCCTATTTTGCCAAAATTATAAAATCTATGTCAAGTTTTTTGGAATTTTGACCGAAGAAAATAGGGCATTTATGTGACTTTAATTATAACCAATACTGTATATATTTAAATATTCTTTGAAAAGTTCTACCAATCTGCTAATTGAGAATTTGAGCTTTGAACAAACCTGGTGCAACCATTATCCATTGATCTTGTTCTTTTGAGACTCTCTTTATTTTTTTCTGCTCAGTTGGTGATTGAGGTGATTCTTCTTTCATTTTGCTAGATCGCAAAGTAGGCATTCAGATTTATATACAGTATATATCTAAATTAAAACAACAATGTGTTCAGCCATCAAACGGAACTGAGGAAAAGATGCAAGACGTGTTGGTGTCAGACACTGCGACATATATATCAGAATCAAATTGTAACATCTCATAAACTATATTATCATCACCAGTGATCACCAATAGTAACCAACACACTGTATGAAATATCACATTACGGGATGAGATTGTGACCATGTATACCTAGCTAGCTATATAGCGTATGATTAAATTCAAAGTGTCTCTACTTAGATGCCCCCGGAAGTATTTTGTACTTGGAGTCAAGGTTTGCTATTATTTACTGACAGGTAAGGGTTAGGCCAAGCAGTCATCGAGACAAATAGACAAACTGCCTGGCATTTAATATTGACAAAAACAAAAAACTGCCGGGCATTTACGGCATGCAGACACACATCAGCGATGATAATTTCCATCATCAGACATATCACATCAGACAAGACTTGACAGAGAGCGAAAAACGGGGACATCAACATCACATCAGCTATAACAGCATAGCGACTATCTAGCTAGATAAGATATAAACAAGTTGTTTTATACGGTGACATACTACATACTAGCTAATTTATTTCACAAACTTTGTGCGTGATATTTCGCGACATTTGAGACAAGGTAGTCTGGTATCAGTCGTGTTTTCAAAAATGGAGAAAAAAAACAAACGTTTCCCGCGTAGCCTCTTCCACAGACCAAGTTCGATTCTTCCAGATCTCAGAGAGAGGATCGATCATTGTCTGTAAATCAGGCTATTCCCGCGCGGGTCAAATAGATTTGGAACAACAAGGCAGAAAATTGTCAAACTTGGTATAACAGCTTAGCTGTATTCGAAAGTGGAAAGTTTTTCTACTTGAATAGTTCTAGAACGATTTTATAAGAATACAGTGTGAAAGAAGGACATATTTCAATTATAACACAGTTTACTTTCAATAAAGAATTATACAATATTCAAATTAATATCAAATTCACTTGTTAATGCATGCACTAACTAGGTACGGAACCATCTTGGGTTACAGAATTGCTTCGATTATACAACTTTTTATTTGAAAAATGGTGGGAAAAAGGAAAACAAACCATGTAGGCTAGATATGACAGGATGACAAGATGACCGCCAAAAGTCACATCACACAAGAAATGTTTCTTGTGACTATGTTCCCACTGATATGTGTGAGAAGAGAAATATGGAAGATCATCAGACCAAACACATTCACTGTTTGTGTGTGTGAAAGAATAGCTAACTGTTTTTTTTAAAAACTTTTGGGATGCTGTAGCTAGCTACCTGGAAAATCAAAATTTGTTCTTCCAGTTCTTTTCTTACAACAATTCTATTTAGCTATACAAGTATATCAATGACCACTTGGGAGCATTTTAGGTTTGCAATGGTTGCATTATATTTGTCTCTGGGGAAATCCTTGCAATTGCATATGGTTTTATCTCAATTATTATCTCAATGTAGAATATTACACTAGCGGCAGCGCCGCGCAGCCACACCACAATAAAAACCCTTTTCTTTTTAGCCTTTTTAAGTAAAATGCACTAGTAAAAATTGATATTCATGGGCTTATTTACTCAAAATTTACTCTAGAATACAAAAACAGTTTAATGCTGTTTTGGCCATATGGTAATTATGCCACTTTATGTTTTACTCAACCAGTCTCTTTTCAAATGGGGGCTCCTGGTGGAAATTGACGTAAACTTGCAATTGCAAAATTGAATTGGCTGGTATGTATATATGGCAATGGGAGTGCAACAGTTAGCATTGGGTACATATACCAAGTTCTCACTAAGGTGTCAACGGATGGATACAGTATGTTGCATGCATGCATGCACTACTAAACGCAACGGATAGCGACGATTTCAGAGTTAGCGCAGCCATTTTGTTTTTTCCACAGGGGTGCAAGTTGGACTTTAAATCCTGTGTATAAATATATTGTACGTTTACACTTTTTTAAGTGAGAAAACCCAACGATATATTTCGTGTTCCCTTCTTTTCCTTGCCTATTTGTTAAGATTGATTTTGAAAACAAGGCAACCATAAAAAAGATGATCGTACAATTATGTGACTTTTTTTAAATATTCTGTAATAACAACTCAACAACAGCTCACATGGCAAAATGTACTATTTACGAAAAATTGAACACCTCTCGCTGAGTTCTTAACTATTGCGTTAAAGCGGCCGTTTCTTGGGCGCTAAATGAAGCCTCAAAATTACAGCAAAATCATTTGCTTCATAAGTCTACTACTGTATTTATAAGCTTTCCAAAATATATAACAACTATATACCAAAATAATAAGGTTACTTGGATAATGCAAGATTATGGAGGATCGTTAGCCAGAGTTCGAAGCCAGAAAGAAGCATGCACTATTACTTGCCCTCATCCAAAGTACACAGTCGACGAAATTTTGAAAAACTAATTTTTGCATCAGCTTAGGATCTTTCCTGACCTGCAGAGGTGAAAAACACATACTGTAGCGGCCTAGAAGTATTGCAGAATTATAGGATTATATGCAATATATACTGTACATAATATTTTTTCTATGACAATCTTTTATTTTTGGCACAGTTGAATGAGGGGTGATGCACATATTGTTTTGTTCAAAATTAGCATTTCTCCACAGAACCAATATACTGTGGCTGTCAGTGTACCACGGATCCGATGGGTTCTGAAAAAGATAACACCTTAGTTCTCCTTTAAAAAAATGTGTCTGTGTCAGTGTTCGAAATAGGAGCAAATAATCACTGTGTAGGAGGGATTTTGAGCCATGCTTCAGACTAAAAATCTTAAGTAATTCTTAAAAAGCCCTCCTCCACAGTGATTATTTGCCCTTATTTCGAACATTGCGTGTATATTTTTAGAACTAGAACAATAATGGCTGACAGAAAAATGACATTAATGAAAGGTGAGATTCGTGAGCCGTTATCACCGATATCTTCAAGTCGTGCAGCAGCAAGAACACCCCTCAGAAAAGCCAGACACTCTACTGCAAGGACACCTAGTGCAAAGACCCCTGCTTCAAAGAAAACTGGTGGTGCATCAAATGCAGATGTTTGCACGTATGATAGGTTTATACCAAACAGATCAATGATGGATGCACAGGTTTGTTATATATACTACACTAAAATTAGAACAAACTAGATATATCTATGCACAAACAATATCACTTTCAGTGTACGTCAGACTGTTATGCGGTCACTTAGTGACTAATTTTAGATATATCTATGTTACATAGATAGAACAATAGGAATATGCAGGCAAAGACGAATAGCTTTATGGCAGCATAAAGATTTCTGTAGTAGTAATAAGATGGTTAAATGATTGTCTTAAGTAATGCCCGGTTTACGTTATTACATCGACTGCAACTTGGAGTTAATTTATTTTTTGGACTAACATCAGGGTACGAATTAAGGGGTCACACTTCGCATTTTGCGAACTGTTTTGCCAGTATTGCTAACCATTTTGCCAGTATTGCTCATCCATTTTTCCATTTTTATTGCACAGCTGCGTAAAAATTCCTATTGTTTTGTATCAATTAACAACTTTTGCTAAGCAATTTGAGTTTCATAATTCGAACCCTGAACATTATTTTAGGCGCATAAGATATACGTCCCCAAAATCGGTATACTGCTGTCCAAATTGACCTAAAATACCCCCTGCTGGTAGTAAAGGTGCTAGAACAACGTCATTGAAGTTGTTCTAGCATCTTTAATGCTGACTTTGAACAAGATTTTGGTCACTGGATATTTTAGATGAGTCATCATTTGCTTATGAAACCAGAACGAGACGAAAATGATTCTGGAAGCGAAGAAGATTATTCTGAAAAAATGAAGCAAAATTTAAATCATGATGTGGAGCAAGTAGGATCTCGGATATTACAAATGAAAATAAAAGCTCCACAAAGCAAAGAAGGTTTGTTATTGTGTTATTATGAATACGGGGCTTAAAATAATTGTTAGTCACCAATGTGGAGGAGAGATATTCTGAAAAATCTCTCCACAGTGATGACTGACAGTTAGTTAAATAGTGCTCGAATTTAATGGCAAGCTTATAGACTCTGTACCATGGTATACCATGGGTCTCTTTGTTTAAGAAACCTAATCAGTTGCAAATGTGTTGTATCTGTATTTTTCAGGGGTTAAAATAACTGCTAGTCATCACTGTGGTGGAGAAACTTTTTGGAACACTTACAGCCAATGTGTTATGAAAGTATTCAGAAGAATCTTACCGCAGAGTGATGACTGGCAGCAATTTTTGATTTGTCATTACACAAAATATGTTATTTATTTGGTTCTTTTCTTTTCTGCAGGTGAAATAGCTATGAAGATGTTATACACAAAAAGTAAACCAACACCCGCAAAATTTAAATCATCTCGTCATATTCCATCTGTTCCTGATAAGATCTTAGATGCACCAGAGATAGTAGATGACTATTGTAAGTTTTCTTTAGTATAATTCAGGGTTTAAAATTACTTCTGGTCAGCACTGTGGAGGAGAGATTTTTCAGAATATTTGCATTCAAAGTCATGAATGGCTGAGGAGAGATTTTTCAGAATATTTTCAGCCAAATTGGCCAAAAATATTCTGAAAAATCTCTCCTCAGCCATCTGAAAAATCTCCTCCACATAGAAAATAGAAGCAGAATTTGAAATAAGAGTAAATAGTCATTGTGGAGGAGGAATTTTTGAACATTGCTTCAGGCTAAATACTCAGTAATCTCTTCTCCACAGTGATTATTTGTTCTTACTTCAAACACTGGTAAATGTACAATTTTAATACTAGAAACTAATGCATTGCAAGTTTGTTAAAGACCCTTTTTTAGCCTACCAAACAATGTTTGGATGGGCTATTACTATCACTTTGCGTCGGCAGAGGCAGCATCCCGCTTTTCTTATTAGGCCATGTTCCCGAAGTGCTACTATTTTTAAATTTGGTACCAGTATTCTAAGGACTCGCCAAATATCTTTTTGATTTCACCCACTCAGCCCCGAGTTTCTGGCAAGAAGGTTTCAAATTTTGTTTTCTGTACCATCTCGAAATTTGGTCGAAATGATCAATTTACGATTTTTATTGACTTTTGAGTTCTGTTTATGAGAATCTGACCAGAGTCATATTTGGACTTAGAAAACTTTACCTGTTATTTTGGATTTCTATGAGACTTTGACCACATTCACCAAAATGATCAATTTATGATTTTGTTGATTTTTTTTCACTGTTTATTAAGATTTAGCCATAATTACATATAGCATTTTCCTATGTTAGGTTATTGTTAGCCTACGATGTAGATATTTGCTTGTTTAGCCTGGTCTATGCTCAAATGTCATATTTTCCGTTATGAGTCTCGCTTCTGTCTTGCTCTGCAAAAATATAAACAAATAATTAAACCAATCAGCTCCATCGATAACTTTGGTTTTTGTTGGTATTTGTTTGAACATCAGTGTGCATGCGATGTATTCTTGAAAATCTTGGCGATGCAGGATAAAAAATCCTAGGATTTTTTACTAAAAATGTGATGTTTAGACATAGACCAAGATACATCGAGGTCGGGGTCTATTCGCGTAGGCTAGTTATTCTCTATTTTTGGTTAGTATATTCATAATACTATGAGGCATAATAATGTGTGTATGCAAATCATATTTGCTTGGTTTTACTTTCACTCGGTTTAGTGGGCTACTTTCAATAGTGTTTCTTTGATTATCCACTTATTTGGTCCCATATAGGCCTATTCACCAATATATGAAAATGAGACATTGGCTGTTCAAAGTAGAAACTTGTTGCAATGCAATGACTTCCTGCACAAAAAAGGAAGTTATTTCATCGCAACAAGTTTCTGCTTAAAGCAGCCAACTCCTCGTTTTCATGTATTTGTGAATAGGTCTATCTTTATTCGTTTTTGTTTAAATACATGTTTTTTTGCTGGAACAGCATTTATGAAAACATTCAGAACATTTAGATTTTAGATTTGGAAAGTTAAGGTGGTAGTACACAAGGGACTAAATTTGTCCCAATTTGGGACTTTTCCTTAATGTGGCTCTAGTAACATTTGATTGATAATATTGAAAAGTCTATTCTTTACAAAAGTTTTTTTCCCCAAAATGTGAACTATTTAAGGTACAGGGTCCATAGCAACCGGAACCTAAAACACATGCTGCAGAGAAAATCTCATAGCAACTGTTTGCTTTATAACTCGAAACTTGGTCAGTATGTTTATCAAAGTTATATGTGCATGCTCATTCGTGCTTAGCACTCATTTATTGCTATTCCTGTTGCATCACTATTCCTGAATGCCTGCGAAAAAATATTTAAAATATGATATAACTGGACATCACCTACGGAGAAGTGTTTTTGGATACGAAATAAACACTTCTTTACAGTTGATGTTTGGTAGTTATATTCAGGCTTGAGTTATAAAATAATGTGCAACTCTAAATTCACTCTTCTCTGTCTTTATAGAATTGTTATAGGTTATAAGCAGTACTCCAAGTAGCAAGAAATAATCACTGTGGAGGAGGTATTTTTGAGCTGCTCAAACATCACTCCTCCACAGTGATTGTTTGCTCTTATTTTGAGCACCGGTTAAGATATCTCATGTCACTGATGTGCTCATAGGAAGAACAAAATAATAAGTATTGAGTATAGCTTTGTTCTCCCCCAAAGTGATGCGTAGCTCATTTGCCAAGATCTGCGAAAAATTTGTACTACCAAGGTAAATTTGTCTGGGACATCGAACCAGGATTCCTTTTTTGTCTTGATTATTACCAAGATTGTAGCAAAGCTGCGGTACAGAAACTGACGGTAGCCGAATATATTTCCTTCATTTGATATCTATGGTATTTCAATTGTTGCAAGAGTAACTAGGTGACTAAACCACATGATGCACATCTTATTGGCTAAATTTTAGGTAACATTCGAAAAGTACCCCGTGACCTCTATCTGATTGGATGTGCAGGTTCCCTGCAAACTATTTTTAATCTCTGTCTTAAGTACTACTTCTTTTTAGACTTAAACTTGTTACATTGGGGTAATAATGGTCTGATAGCTGTTCCATTACACAATGCCATATATTTGTGGAACTCTGAAAGTGGTTCTGTTGAAGAATTATTTGGTGATAATCCAATAACAGATGATAACATCATTGTTACAAGTGTTCGATGGATATCTGAAGGAGTCATATTAGCTATAGGCTTATCTAATGGTATTGTAGAAGTATGAGAACTTTAATTTTTTGCAACTTTATTTATGTTAAGCCATCGGCGGAGGCTTCGAATTGTGAAAGGAACTTTCGTAATATTTTTTTTATGGCTAAAATCTGTTTGGATATTATGAATGACAATGTTATATAAAGTGAGAAAATCATTGGCCCTATCTCAGAAACTTGCACAACACCGAAAAATATTAGGTCTGCCATTATATTTTCAACATATATTTCGTGAGATAAAGGAATTACAAATTTTGTGGAGTCATGGTTTGGCAACACGTGTCAAGTCAAAAACCACGACTCACAAAGATTACTTATCTCATGAAATTTGGTTAAAGTTGTACTAAACTTTTCCAGTTAGCTGCTAGCTATTCTGCTGAATTCCGGGCCTGTACATATATTGATATAATGCTGAGTCAGTGTTTTTGAAAAGTTTAGAGTTCCATATCTTTTAAATCGATCATTAAAATCTATAATTCTGTCTTGTTTTAAAGGAGCACATAACACAAAAAAAAGAAAACCTTATTTTAATTTATTTAGAAAAGATAACGAAAAAATAATAAACATTTGGTGAACACACAACTTGTTTTTTATTTAGCAGCTCTCTAACTTTTAAAAAATATGTTCAAAAAACAACCCAGCTGACGTTTAAAAAAAAACTGGCACTAGCGCGGATTATGACGCTATTGAATCCAGGTGTTCTATGCGTAGCATAGAAAAATATAAATTAGTTTTGAAAAAGTTTATAAGTGTACACTATAATTTTTATAGGATAAATTACGATTAAAAAATGCCTTGTTGTAGCGCTATATTTTGTTCCAAGAGAAGTGGAGATTTAGAAGAAGAAACAAAATTAAGTTTTCATAGGCTGCCTAGTGCTAATAGAGATCATGTACTACGAAAGAAATGGTTACAGAAAATAAGACGAGAAGATATTAGCGAAGATCAAATTGTCTGGATATGTAGTAAACACTTTCTTCCTGAAGATTATGAACGCGACCTTAAGGTAAGTAGTTCTCTCTCATTTGAGTTGTATTGTTTTTCCTTCATCTTATGAATAAACATAATATATATATATATACGTGTGTATTCAGAAAATGGCCTGATATTTTTTCCATGTTTTCTTTATTAGTTTTGATAGTTTCTGCTAAGACGGGGGTACTTTAAAAATTTGTTTTTTTATCTTTTAAGGCTGAATTAATGGGAATAAAGTCGAAACCTAAATTAAAATCAAATGCCGTTCCTTCGCTCTTTCAATTTACAACAACGGCGAAGAAGAGAGAGCAGTCTACAAGCCGAGTAGAGAAAGCATCTAAAAAGCAAGCAGTTGATAATGCATTAGCACAAAGCTT
>JAULBZ010006150.1:0-12650 GCA_032360805.1 Neoturris breviconis
TCAGCCAACTTGGCTGAAAATATTCTGAAAAATCTCTCCTCCACAGCGATGACCGGCTGTTATTTCGAGCCCTGGTCTACTGCAGTTATCTATTATTGTAGGTTTTAATTTTGTAAAAGTAGAAATAATAAAAACAGGACAACGATAATTAATTAGGGTAGGCAACCCAATTATAGGACAAAGAATGTTGCAATCAATCTTTCACTGCACCAGTTGGTTTTACAGTTTTCTTCTACATGGGTTGAATTAAATGTCGGTTATCACTGTGGAGGGGAGATTTTGGCCAATTTGGCTGAAGATATTCTGAAAAGTCTGTCCTCCACAGTGATGACTGGCAATTATTTTAACCCCTCCTTCTTAAAATTATACTGACCAGTGGTCAACATAAAAGTAAATAATCACTCTGAAGGAGAGATTTTTGAGCATGGCTTCAGGCTTTGTAGCCTGATGCTAAGCTCAAAATTTGCTTCTCCGCAGTGATTATTTACTCTTATTTCGATCACTGTTACTCAAACAAAATAAGCTGGTTTACAAAGTTTACAAAGGACACACAAGGACACTACTTCAGTAAATTGGGTCTGCCCTAACATCTTCATTATTTGTAGCTTTGTTATGATCCCTTTCAACTTTCATGGGGGTCAATGGTTGATTTCTACAGGATGAAGCATTTGCGGCGAAAGTCAAAAGAAGACATTCCATTGGTTATTTTGCTGACTTTGATCATGTTCTTGTCGGCTGGGTCTAGACTCTTTCCCACATATGTTTTTGTTTGTTTTTCAGGCATACAGTGGTTATGGACATATTGCTACTTTCCTGAACATATCAAAAGGGGATCAGCTTCGTCAGGTTAAGGTTAAGGGTGAACCATTTTGTAAAAAAGATTGGCAAGAGGTATTAATTTCATAATTCAATGTTTGAAATAAGAGAATAGCTTCAGGCTTCTACATACAAGTTTCAAAGTAACTGCTGGTCATCACTGTGTAGGGGAGATTTTTCAGAAGCTGAAAAATATTCTGATAATTCTCTCCTCCACAGTGATGACCGACAGTTATTTTAACTTCTGTTTATATAATATGTATACCATCATTTACTCAATGCGACCCTTGCTGTTTAACTATCTATTTGGTTGTGTCTGCAAAAATGAAATTCTCTTTTGTTATGTCAAACCCGCAGCCCTTGCTGACTTTCTCAGTGGGCAAAAACTTGTTCCAAGTCCAGTAAAGATGCTAGAACAAAGTTGAATGACGTTGTTTTGTCATCTTTACTGCAGACTTTGAACAAGTGTTTTGCTCACTGGGTTGACCCTAGACGACTTTCAAGATCATATATATTTTTAACTATTTTTAATTTTTTCTATTTATTTATTTATTTTTCGAATTTAATAATTAGGTTAACCATTCCGTGCTTTACGGATTTTTACTTGATGTGTACATAATGTATAATGTGTGTATGCAATTCATATCCACTGTGGAGGAATGATTTTTGATTTATGAGCGTTGCTTTAGGCTATGTTAGGAAATGTCACTACTCTCCTCCACAGTGATTTGATATAATTTTACTTTAATAAAGGTGTTTCAATGGTTAATTTGACTTAAAACTTTATCAACTTAATAAGGAGATGAAATCCTAATGTCATGTAAAAGTTGAGTGTTTATCCTTGATATGATATTTCACTGTTTGACCTAAAACTTTAATATCTTAATCATATTTCATATATCAACACTGTATAATTTGTGTAAATCATATTTATGCGCTTAGGTTTAACATTCACTTGGTTTAGTGGGCTACTTTCATTACCATACCCCTTTGATTTTATAGGTAACTCAAGAAAGTGATGTACCAAAGAAGTATTTGAAGAACTATTGTTTTGAATCTTTATACTCATATGAACTTTTAACAACTGGTTTACATTTTGAACCAGAATCAAACGATGTACAATTTACACAAAATGTAAGTAACTTGATTAAACGCGGTTAAGGTAATATATTCATACTAAGTAAGTTTATAAGGTACGGTATTAATACCAAGTAACATGATTATGTGTCAGTGGTCGAAATAAAATTAAATAATCACCTACAATTTTTTGTAGCCTGAATCTATGCTTAAAAACCACTCCTCCACAGTGATTATGTGCTCTTATTTCAACCACTGATGTATAGGTCCAGGCATAAGAAACAATTTCAAAATTTCGTTAGAAAATCAATTTTTTTGGAAGGTTTTAAAGAAACTTGTGAACAAATTCACCAAATATGTAACTGCACAGACTAGTGTTACATCAATAAGCTTGTATTTGATTGGTTTTCCTGAGAAAGAAATCAAAGAGACAAGAAGCGCTGGGAATCCTAAAACCTTGTTACACCTCGCATACAATGATTACGGAATGCATAATATAAAGGATAAGGATCTTTTGATAGATGATTTTATACGACGCTTCCTATGAAAATGATTTCCTGCCTCGTTTTCAAGAAATTTGTTCAAATATGAATATACCAGTATTCAAAATTACTTGCTGGTACAGATGTTCAACTTTAAGTTTATTCCACTTATTCACTTTTCATTTGAAAATCAGCTTTGGAATGTTTGGAATGAATGACGCCATAATTATGTAATAATTAATCGTTTTCTAGATCAACGGTACAGAGGTTGGCTGGTCATTAGGTTTTATGGTAAGCACAACGAATTCAATCCCTACTGAAGCACCAACATATCGTTTGACGCAGCAAGAATTCGTTAGTATTTTAATCATATGTAGTGTTATGGCTCTAGTTGGCTTAGGTATGCTAACTATTTGCATACTGAAAAGAAAACTTGATAAAAATATGAAGTATAAATATAGTACCATTAATTAAAATTTTAAAATTAGAATTTTTTTAATTATTTAAATATTGCTCGGAATCAGAGTAAAGAATTACTGCGGAGGAGGAGGGATTTTTGAGCAAAGTTTCAGCATTTGTTTCAGCTGAAACTATGTAATCTTTGCCACCGTTTCTATGCTTCTCTACAATGATTAGTTGTTCTGATTTCGTGGATTGGATTTAGCAGAATAGTGTATATAAACCTTGATCCCAGACCTTCTCTCTTTTTGAAGACAGAACTGAAGAAGTCTCTCCGGTCCTCACCGATTTAGACGTCAAGAGAGAAGAAGCCCTGGGATCGAGGTTGGGGTTTATTTTGTTATTTTATGTTATTTTTTGGATTTAAATCCGTAAATCCCCAGAACAGCACCACCCTCCAATAAGCGCTCAGTTTTTTTTACAGAAAATATTTATAAGCGTCCCCAGTTACTAGAGGTAATTTTGTAAGATACGGCGCTTTGTTAGAAATACTTAGGAAATAATATAACGAGTTGGGCAGACTTTACTTCTATTTACAGCCTTACATTACCCAAAACGACCTTGCATTTGATTGGTTTCTTCGTACGAAGAAACCAATTAAATGCAAGATCGTCTAGGGTTTAGGCGTACATGTAAAGGCTATCTAATAATTACACCAATCGTTCTTGGCGAAAAATCGTTATCTAATAAAAAGTTGAAACGTTAAAAATATAATTAAGAGTATATACAGTACTTGCAACCCAGTGAACAAAAACTTGTTCAAAGACAGCAGTAAAGACACGAGAACAACGTCATGCAAAGTTTAAACGAGTTTTTACCCACTGGGAACAGGATGTAGATAATTGCCGTAATTTATGCAAGTATATGAGTAGTACGCATGCGCAGTTATAATTATGCAGTTATGCGGAAATAAGTTTCCAAATTATCAACAAAAAAAATCTTTATCACTGGTTTATCCGAACCTGTGTATTGATATTATTTTATCAAAGAGTACTCGGACAAGATGTAATAAAACTAGTAGAAACCTCGTTCCCAGGGCTTCCTGCCTTGAAAAGGAAATAAGCTCTAGGAACGAGATTTTAAAACTAGGGATATTTCTGCTGTAATTTATGTAGTACTGTTTGATTATTTACGAAATAATAAAGATTCACACAACATTACAACGTTCCTTTTCTCTCTAAATATTAGTGTAAGCATATCACTGGACTTTCTTTTATATCTAACGATTTTGCAGTCAAATTGCAAAAATAAATTTAGTCTAGCTTGAAGCGGAAAGAAGTCCTGGGAATGAGGTTGGTTTAGACTAATCTAAAAAAATTCCGCAAAATTCTCTGAACTGATTCGATCGCAAAAATAAATTCTGCAAAATTCACTAAAAACTATTGATTGCAAATAAATTTCATTTTTTATTACCTTTTTCCGAAATTCCTTTGTGCTTTATCTGCAAGGAATGTTTAGTTAACCAATGTATTTTTAAGCTCCTTGCCAAAAATTAGCGCGCACATATCAAAATATTTTGTGTTTCCCACATTTACAAATATACCATTTAACTATCAATCGCAAAAATAAATACCGAAAATTATAATTTTATGAACTTAATCGCAAAAATAGTTTCCGCAAGAGTTCCCACTTTTTTTGGTGTTTGTCTGCAAAAATAAATTCCACAAAAACATTTTTCTCGCAATAAATCCCTAAATTTAGTTAGGTGCAATAAATCTCAAAATATATAGAAAGTAAAAAATAACAGTACAGCTACAGAAAATTCAATCTAAAAACAACTCGATAATTACGGCACGGAACTCGGGGTGCTACGTTGGCTTTATAACCTATTAACTTTTGATGGAACCATGCTATGTAGCATTGAAACTTTCCAGAAAGTTGAGCCATCCAAGGAAGCACATAATTATTATTTTAGCATAATTATTTCCTTGGTGAAAATAATAATAATAATAATAAAAAAAAAATGCCAGAATGTTTTTCAAGCAAGAGGCAAAATTATTACCTAGTTACCAAAAAAATGTTTTTCAAAATGATCCTACAATCTTGAACTTTTAGGAGGAAGAGGGATTCATTTTTGAATTTTAGCAAGCAATACACACCACAAGTAAAACGTTTATATAGAAGTCCCTAGAGATTGACTTCAGAGATTTATCAAGTAGACTTAAGAATTAGGATCTTAGAAGTTTTCGCAAACTCGACGAATTCTGTTGTTCCCAGCAGCCTAGTACCCAGGCTTTTGGAACGGATTCGTATTTTTGCGCCATTCGTGTTGCTAATCAAAATTATAGACTTTTTCTCAAAGTTGAAATTTCGAATTTTTGCAATAATTTCACTTTATCCACAGTATATTTGGCCAAGATTGTAAATAAATTAAAGTAAAAGTTCTAACAGCATTAGTTGTGTAAAGTGATTCATTAAGAACATGATGGTTTCCATGTTTTTTAACTACACTGTTTCCAAAGATTAATCAACCCTGTTAATATTTGGGGCTTTTTGGGGAGCATTGAGTAGCCTTAGTAATTAAATTTTTGACAAAAAAATGCCAAAATAATTTTTTCTCTTCTTTTTGCTTAAAGAACATTCTGGCATTTTTTTTTATTTTTTTTTTTTCAATTAAAAATTTTTTCCACTAAAAACATGTTACAACCCCACTACCTCCATAACTATTAATGAAATCATGGTAGTGTTGAAACTTTCCAGAATGTTGGTCAGCACATAATAACCATTTTGGCACAAAAGATATTTTAGGTGACAAAGGTTTTGATCCCCAAAATTTGTCACAGTTTTACCAGGTATGTTCCCTGCATCCTTTCTGTTTTGAAGCGAAAAGCTAAAACACAAAGTTCGCAGACAATCGTAGGCCATTTTAATTTTTGCACAAGAATGTTTATTTTGCAGAATCGTACACTTTACAGATTGACTATATGAAAGGAGACTGTATGCTAAAAGATCTTATCTTTCCTTTGATCACGTAATACACTTAATAAACGATATTTCCCATTTTTCTTTATCATGATATTTTTAATTGGCACATACAAATAAAAGCTTCCGATTGGAAACAAGAAATATGCAAACCTAATACCTTTTTTACTCGGAAGTATAAAACAAACTTTATAAAAGTAACTTCGTAATTTATTTGTTGGAACAAGGAAGTTTTAGAGAGAAGGTTCATTCACCCATTTCTCAATAAAGTTGTATCAACTTGGTTTGACTGCGGATTGTTGAATACAATTGTCAAGGTAAGACATTTCTTTTTAAAACCCTTCAATTTCGGACTATTGTTTTATATGTCTTGCGGTGTGTGATGTCAATTTATACCAACAGAATTTCCGCCAACCGTCTTTTTTTATAAGCAACCATTTTATAAGCAACCAGTACTCTTTTAACTCAACAATATCCTAATCATAAGCAACTTCATAAAATGTAATTTTTTTTAGCTACATTTGTATATATACCTGTGTTTTATGTTCCAGAATCAGACCTTTCTATTATCTTTCTTACAAAAGTGAATAAGTATCAAAACATTGTTAAGCAACTTCTAGTACTGAAATATCAGTTCACCTTAAGCAACTTTCAGTACTAGGACGTGATCTTATAGTTGCTTATAATAAAAAAAGTGTAAAGGAAATCAACTTTTAGGGACATAATTTCATACCAATTTTTTTTTGTATGCTAGATCTATTAAATAAACTAAATTAGACCAGTTCAACATAATACAACTGCATAGAAGATTGTAATGTAAGCGAGCTCTCGGTAGTTTGGTTTCTTCGGTATATTGTAAAGTCAGTACTCTTCTCTGTCAATTTTCCCAGTGTGTTAGAACAACGTCGGACAATATTTTACAGTACAAGAATGTAGCTAACGCTTAAATAAGCTAAAAACATGCTAAGAACATTTTTAAGTCAACATAAGTTGTTGTTTTTTTATATAAAATTATTTTTCTTCACGTAACAGATCAACCCTATTAGGCCTAGGGGGTCCATCAATCTCCCTCCCCCTCTTATTAAATTGTGCATAACTTTAAAAATAAAGGTGATATCATGCTTTAAGTGATACTAACCATATGATTGTTTGTACACACAATTGTAAAACTTGGTATAGTAATACAACAATATGAAATAAATATTTTGGCATAAAATTTGTCTTGTTGTTGTTGAGATATCAGATGGGGTGGAATCGTTCCTCCCCCATCCGTTCAATTCTTCAATAGCCTGTCCCGCTTAACGGTCGTGTACGCTGTACAACCTTGTGCAATTTAATAGTAGTAAATTTTCTATGCGGAATTTACCCATATATTCCTTTGAGTCAATGCTAAAATAAAATTCCAATGATTAAATGAAGAGACACTACTACAATGCAGTACTACAGATCTAAATCTGTTGTTCTCATAATTGCAGGGGTGATGATAAGAAAAATCTACTCTCTAATTTTTGATAACATCATTTCTTTAAAGCAGATCTCCACTAGGCGAATTCGTTTGCACAAATTCTAAATGAAGCCATTACATTAATTAAGGTAATGTCACTTTCAACCAATGTATTGACTTCATTTATATTTCGTGAGAGATCCACTTAAATATCAACATTAAATTAATTTTTATGATAACTTTTTGAATATCGAGGTTTTGAAAAGGGATTCTGTTTGGGGAACCACGTCTACCTTTGTTTACATTCAAATTCATTCATTCAAATTCATGTTTCAAATTTATACGTTTGATTGTTCAACGTTTTCGTTGTTACGCAATATTTTGAATATACAATCCATATTTGAAAACTGCCGATTATTCAAAAATTAAGTCAACCGTATCGCCGAAACTTAATCACAGAGGTTTCCGCAAGTAATCCTGAGGGAGCTTCCCCAAACTGTTTCTCGTTCTTGTTCTCTTTACTCAGCCGGAAAATAGGAAAAGAAAGGAATAAGAGTATCAGTTTCGTTTCATCATGACTCTTACATTAAAATTTATTTTCTGAACTTACATGTTGTTTTTTTTATAACCAACCAAGATCAGACTTTAGTAGTAACGTTGCCTAAAACAAATGTTGGCTTTTGGTACTGATGTTGCTAAACTTGTTTGCTAAGCATAGAAATACAACTTTTAATAACGAACACAACAGCAGGTTATCTATATATATAGTGTGAGTATGGTTTGTACGATGTTATAGAACAAGCAGGGACAATTATTGTCAAGAATTATAAACATGTAGATAAGTATGTTCGATTTAGGTTTTGTAACTCTTCCTCGTAGAGTGTCAGTATAACAATATTATACATTGAAAACTTTGAGTGTTCTCGTCTCTCCAAGTTAGATGAGTTGCTGCTACGTACGTTGTTTTCCAGTGATATCCACTTTGATTTTTAATGGCAAATTGCAATTTAACCCATGTCAACTTTAGTTTTTGGTGTTGCTAGGCCCTTTAAGCTCTTAGTAGTACTGTTGCTTAAAGTCGCATAATCACCCTATTTTGTCAAAAATTATAAAATCTGTATCAAGTTCACTATTGGCAATTGCTGATCACACCCTGAAAATTTCAGCATTTATAAGTAACAAAAAGTGGGTCAAATAAGCAATTATTTTATCAAAAACTAGCTACAACTTCATGTAATCATGCAGAAAAGCGATGAAGTTTGGCCAAACAATATGGCTGCCACACAGTTAGCATAAACTTTAATCACTTGTATCTCCACTAATAGTTGTCTTTAAAGAATTATATTTTCAGAATGTGTTACTGACATTACAAGCTTGTTTATTTGGAATTTTGACCAAAATAGGGTGCTTATATGACTAACTTTTGGAAGAAATTCAGTACTGTTGCTTATAGACGTGTTGCTTCTATATAAATAGAACGTGCATAATGTCATGTCAAGTACTTTTGAAAAATAGTGACATACACCTTCTTATATAGGGCGTAAGGGAAGTAAAATATTTAAAGCTTTCCAAGGCAAATATTCACAAAACACTACGAAAGCACAATTAAGGTATAAAACTTTGCATGTAAAATGCTCTGCTATATGCATATACACATCATATTAGCTATGATATTAGAATCTATTTTGTTCATTCTTTGTTGAAGTTATAGAAATACTCTTAAAGATCATTTCCAGTAGGCAAAAACTTTTTGCAAAGTTCGACGTTTTGTTCTACCGTCTTTACTGCTGACTTTGAACAAGGTTTTGCCCACTGGGTTCACCATAGTAAATAATAATATGAATATATATTAATCATAATGGCTAGTCTATGTTATTTCCAGACTTTAGAGGTAGAATTATCATTCTTACCAAACAACTTGTGATACAGCTATCGCTACACGAGAAAAATTTGTATAAGATTATCCTTAATTACTAAATTTAATTACCGTTCAGATAAAAATTATAAATTTAGTAACAGATTGTTGGGGCCTGGAACTAGCTTAGAAATGTTACTACCAAAAATACTTTTGGCTGACTTTTTTTTGCGATTATGCCTAATTTGTTTCCATATAAGCAGTTCCTAAGTATTTCCTTTAATTTTCTGCCAGCATTTTCCTAAACTTTTCATGACATCATATACCAGTTTCAAACTTATAAATTTAAAATATCTGCAGGAGAAAGAAAAAATAATTTTAATTTTAAAAAGTCACTTTTTTATCCGCTATTCCATAAACTATCCTAAGAATGCTCACTGAGTATATTTACACGAAGATGGAAAACAACAAAACGGTTTTTGGTAACTAGAGGTTACCCTTGCTATAAACTATCCAAAGAAATAATTTGACATAAAACAATGAAGTCTTTTTTAACCAATCATACATTCTCCTTTGTAGTGATCGACAAGGAAAGAACCAATCATACATTCTCCTTTGTAGTGATTGACAAGGAAATCAAACAGACGCTGATTATAATCTTGTTGATGACGTCAGTAGTCCTAATCGTGTAACTACTAACTACGAACCAAATTTGAATGACTAATTGAATAACTCTTTTGTTATGGATCACCAGAGGGTAAAATAATTGCCAGTCATCACTGTGGAGGAGAGATTTTCCAAATATGTCAGCCAAATTTACTGAAAATGTTCTGCTTAGGCGTATTTACAATATTGAAACGGTGGAGTTGTCAGAGTAAATAATCACCGTGGAGGAATGATTTTTGGGCATAGCTTCGAGCTAAAAAGCATGAAGCTATGCTCAAAAATATCTCTTTCACAGTGATTATTTATTCTTATTTCGATCACTGTGAAGGATCTCCTAACTTGTTGATTTCTTTTAAAGTTGACACTATCCAGTAGGCGAAAACTTGTTCAAAGTCCGCAGTAAAGACGCTAAAACAACATCGAACGACGTCTTTACTGCGGACTTTGAAAAAATTAAATTTCATTCCTATAACGCTCTTCTTTGTAGATGATTCTCATCATAACAGCAATCATTCTATATGCTCAACTGCAATCAGTTCATTCGTTTGTTAATTCATGCACCATAGGAAAAACTCAATGCGTTCTCATATCCCAATATGGCTCCACATACCAGTGGGCCACCTGCTTGACCAATGGTTATATAAAAGTAAAATCTGGACAGAGACATGCATGTATCGGTGAAAGAAGCATATGCTGGTACCAATGTCAATTAGAATCAAATAATAGAGATTCTGGTATTGTAAATGATAACTGTAAATGCACGCCTAAGCCTGATCGGAATGTGCCAGTGCCATGGTGGAAGAGATTCAACACGAACATCACTCCTAAGCCTGATCGGCATGTGCCATTATGGAAGAGATTGTTGTTGGAAACGAAAACGAAAACGAACAGCTTGCCAAATTGGTGTTATAGCCCATCTGGTGGTAGATGTGACTGGTATCAGCACTGTCTTCTTAAAGAGTATACATGCGCCACGGTTAATACTGAAATGAAATTTAATCAAGCATTTTGTAACTTGTATTGGAAGTTACGATATAAAATTACATCAGCAGGGCTTAAATGGATCGATGCTGCGCGTAAATGTCTCCAAGTATCGCTAGTTCCGTTTCTTCGAAGTTGGAGGAACCCAACTTGTTTGGAAATTCGAAACAAGGTGATGAAATCACGTAATTGTTGTATGATGACGGGGTCACAATGTGGTGCAACTACAGCTGCTGCATCGCTTTGTGATCTTAAAGTTCAAGAATGGATGAAAATATTTTGGTCGTTAAAACATGGATTTACGTCCAGGTTAACGCTAGAAGAGTTTAAAATTTTACGTACAATTTTCAATATGTTTAAAGAGTGTGAAAACAGCAAAAAACTTGAAACAAAAAATTTGGAAGCAGTCCAAGGTATGAAACACATTGATGTAGAATTTCAATCATATTGGAAGCATATCAAAGCAAAACCTCTATCCATTGTTGCCGATGAGTTCGTTTTTCAGGTTGTTCAATTATTTTCGAAGCATATGAAATGGAACCATAATAACATGGATTGGTTTGGATATGGTCTGAATAGTACCATATCTTCTCAAACAATTACAACTTTTGTTCGAATACTTATTGTCGATAAAAATGATGCCACGTCAGATAATTTATTAGTCAAAAAAGTTAATAATTTAATAGGCGAAATCAAATTGGGAAAGCTCAAAATGGACTCCCATCAAATCAGAGTAAACAAATTGTCAAAAATTAACGAATTCACTGAAGTGTCAACTACACCATTGTCAAAAATTAACGAATTCACTGAAGTGTCAACTACACCATTGTCAAAAATTAATGAATTCACTGAAGTGTCAACTACACCATTGTCAAAAATTAATGAATTCACTGAAGTGTCAACTACACCATCGTCGGAAATTAATAGATTCACTGAAGTGTTAACTACATCATTGTCAGAAATTAATGGATTCACTAAAGTGTCAACTACATCAATACCAAACACGCAGACACCTACTACTTTGAAACGTATCACGACTATTGCTGATCAGAAAATAATAACCACGCCCCCTGCTTATCAAGAAGCAATAACACATAATGATGGTAAACAACTGTGTACGTTGGTGTATTTACAAGTATTGTTGAGTATCTTTTCTTTCATCACCAACATTTATTAATATATTTCGCATAAGAATAATGTGTTCCTTCCTCCAAAAGTATACGACGATGGATTAATGCCAAATAATGTCAAATCTTTGGAGCTGCTTCAACATTGTTCTGGTACTGTACAAGCTTGCCCCCCAACGCCTTTTGAATTATTATAAGAAAGTGAAAAGGCCTTAGGGACAAGCTTGCTTGGACACTATGTGTTCATTGGTATACTCAGTTGGCAAAAACTTGTTCAAAGTCGCGCAGTAACGACGATAGTTCGACGTTGTTCTAGTGTTTTTACTGCGGACTTTGAACAAGTTTCTTTCCCACTGGATAGCATCTTTACTGCTGACTTTGAACAAGTTATTGCTCAGTGGTTTATGTTGTAACACGAAGCTATAAATGTATAAAATTGTGTATAGGGATGGTGCGATCTTGATTAGACGTTGCTGTAAGGCGGGCAAAAACCTTTGTGTGAAGGATCCGAGGAAAGACAGTGTGGTCGTTTGTAACGTGAATTTGTTCAAACTAAATGTACAAATAACACTAGTTTAAATATTGAATGAAATAAATATAAGCTAAACTATATTATACTGCTTATCATATAAACATAACGTCTAAACCAGATGCCTATGCCAAGTAGGCCAATAAACAGTAATGCAGACAAAGTAACAAATAAGTAACAAATAAGTGAGGCAAGAGTGAAACAGAAACAAAATGAGTGAGACAAGAGTAAAACAGAGAGAGAGGCGTGACAGGTCTGCAACAAAGTGCCTGAGCCAATTTGGCTATTAAAC
>JAULBZ010006151.1:0-12648 GCA_032360805.1 Neoturris breviconis
AATGGCTTGGTGGTTCCCGGAACATATTTTGTGTGTGGAACTAAGAAGCTTGTTGGAATATTTTTAGAGGAAGCTAAGAAGCGGCAGAAGGGAAAAGCCGCTCATATGAACATTATATTAAGCGAAATTAGCAAAAACTTTGGGCAAATACTGTAAATAAAATAAATTGAGTATTTAAAAATATTTGTATTTTGTTTTCAGTTTTACAACATGGGAGCAAATGGGCGCTTATTAAAGAGGGGGCGCGCTTATTACAGAGGGGCGCTTATATAATAATTTTCGTATCAAAGGGGGCGCTTATTGAAGAGGGGCGCTTATTATAGGGAGGGCGCTTATTACAGTAAATACGGTATATATATATAGCAGTTCTATTTTTACAGACAAAAACCCTCGAAAAAGTCAAAAAATGAGCAAGGCTAAAATTTTTTCAATAAATCATTAAATGATTTTAGTTTAGAATACCAATTTCCATCAAAAAACGTAAAGTGCTTCTACTTTTATTGGGCAGAAGCCACTCCAAACAGCCTTAAAATGGGTGAGGGACATGAGTGAGGCATAGTTTGCCAAAATTTTTGTATCATTCTATTCCCCGAGTGATTCCGATGTAGGTCTCCTATTTGGACCAAAACCAGTTCCTTACTTGTCACAAAAACAGAATTCGTAAAATGAACTACTTCATTTTGTTAAGATTTTATGTTTGTTAGCAGTACGTATAGTTTTCACTTTGATAAATGAAGAAACAAATAAGAAACTTGAGTTCCAATATTTTAGACACTCACTCATATCCTTAAGTTTCTTAAGTTTCTTATATTATATAAAAAATGATTAAAAAAATCCAAAAAAAACTTGTATAAGTTGTGCCAAGTGATTTCAAACAAACGTGCTATATTTCAGGAAAAACAGTCCAGCAATTTCGGAGGAGTACAGTAGTGCGGACAGACAGACAGGCAAAGATCCAATCGTCTAGGACATAAACATTTGAGACAATGATAAATTCGGTCTAAATTTCCTACCTTGTACAGGCGCAAAAAAGCCTTTTATTTTGATCAGAAAAACAAATGACATGAAAATTTAAAAAATGCTCATAGAAGTTACTAAGAATCACAAAATGTATCAAATTTACATGAAGACCTAAGATCCTATGGAGTCAATCCTAAGTCCTACCTTAAGAAACACAATTATTGTGTGAAAGGTTTTTGTAAGAATTTATTTTTGCAATTAATAGTTAAAAAAACAAATTTTTAAAAAGTGAATAACTCAATAAACTCTGCTATGCATTCTTCTTGGTTGCAATCCAAAGAGAAGTAAAATTTGAGCAAAAAAATGGAATTTCAACTAAGACAGACATCTTCAAAATCTGATTAGCAAGTCAAACAACATGGAAATTCAAATTCCTAAGCCCATCGATAAATCTCTGAGATGTTGTTTATTGCTTGTTAAAATTTGTAATTTGTCTCATATTTTATTTGAGAGGTTGTAGTATAGGTTAAAAGAGAGAACGGGAGGGAGAAAAACCCAAGAGTAAAACAAAAACGTGAGGAGATAAAAATAGTTCTGTACCGTAAATTCCAAATTCACCTGTTTTCCGTTTTTATCTTACGACTTTCTTAGATTTGTCTACTTAGATCGACTATTCTCTAGTCTACTTCTTGGCAAGCTACATTTTATATTACTTGTGGTGTATATTAATCATAAATTTTATAAATTATTGACTCATTAATTCATACTTATGAGTGATAGTTTTAACTTATTCAACAAATTATTGAGACAAATACTGGCTTTGCCTTTAAAAAAAAAGAAAATTTGACTTTATCTGATCATATTTAGAGAAATATGCTATCCATTGACAGATATCATACACCACAAGAAAGCAAATTTCCTACTCGTTATTAAATTAAATTATATGTACATGGAAAGTATTTTGCTAGTGCAAAGTCGCAAGTTGTAAAAAACTGATGGAATCTCTTGCTTGCATTTCGTCATTCTAATTTATTCATGTAGGCTAAGCTAAATAGCTAGGTTTGGACTCCATGAAAAGTACGTATGGTTTCAATGTATTTGTTGCTTACAGCACAAATCTAACAAGATAATAACATACCCTAATTGGCCAGTTCAAATTGATATAGTGACTAGGTAATTGAAATGACTGCCAATGTTTATTACTGAAATGCATGCTGGGTGAATTTGTATTATTTCCATTTCCATTCATAATGGTACCATGAGTTGTTTGTAACATAACATCACCGGTGTTCAAATATACACTATCATCACCTTGTAGAAATAAATGCTGACGATTTGACTGAAAATAAAATAGATTAAAATTCTCAATAAAATTCAAACATTACATTCTGCCACAGATAAAAATGAAAATGGGCTATGTTAATAAACTTGTAATACCTTATTCGTAAAGATTTTTGCGCATACTAATTTCCGTTCATTCGCGTAAAAAGTTTTCTCACTGCACATAATTTAGAACAAACATTATGAAGAAAACGATGTGGTTGAATATGTACGAATATTAATACGCATATCATAAATGCACGAAAATTATTACACGTAAAATATTTTTTTCTTATTGTGCGAAAATTAGTATGCGCGAAAATTAGTACGAACTTTTAGATTTGGTTGCAATGAAGAAATACAACCAATTACAAGATCGTTGACTGTCTGAACATTTTAACATCATCAATAAATGTTTGAAATTACAAACGGTAACCTGCATAAATTATTCACATTATTTGTGTCCAGTAGAATCATATATACAATGATACAGTTTATTTCCTTTGTTGGCTTGGATATATTTATAAATTAATTAGTTAAAATAAGAATAAACTGTTAAATTAAAAAATATATATAAATTATATATCTCGAGAAATAATCGATTTACCCATTCTTAAAATATATTTTTTTGTATTTCTTTTTTATTCAAGCTTCTCAAGTGCAAAAATAAATACCACATTTTCCCTTTGCATCCCATCAAACGCAGAGATAAATTGTGCAAACATGTTTCTGGACGTTGATCAGAAAAATATATTCCACAAAATCTACACTTTGATGATGCTCAACTGCTAAAACTAATCCCCACCGTATTATGTTAAGGGCATAAATTATTGTGTGAATCGTTTTAGTGGTTAATTAAGTATTATGTTCAAATGTCTGTTACCTACCATGCATGGGTTAACAGAAAGAGCACTTTTTACAAATTTTAGTTGCAGTATATCTCCAGTATTGACATCGTGTTTTTCTTCATTCTTCTGTGTATTTGGTAGAAGTAAAAGCTCGTAACCTTCAAAACCCCAGTCCTGAAAGAAAAAAGAAAATACTCTGTCTACTTATTTAGAGCAGAACTTGCAATAAATACTGTTCTGTATAAGCAAGGCAATCACCTGGCATACAATTGTTTTATGAAAATCAAATAGTTAAAATTCTTACCATAAAAGATATGGGTAATGCATCATGTCGGAATACATCTCCACTAAATATAAATGTTATATTATTTGATAAATCCTAGAGAATAGAATCAAATGGTCTTTGTTGAAATTGATTGCATGATGTTTTACCTTAGAACATGATGTTAGTTGTAGTTTTCTTTTCTTATACAAATTTCATAAAAATGTGAACGTACATTACACTGTAGGGTTAATCCAAGTCTCAAAATAACGTTCCGACATCATCTATAGAGGAGTGTTTTTTGAGTACGGTTTTCGGCTATAAAGGTGGTGATGCCCAACTATTATTTTAAGGCTGACCATATATTGCATATCAACTTACCAATGCTCTGAACTTCTTACACACATCAGCAAAGCACCAAAAACACTCCAAACAGCAATCCCACTATTCGACCAAAGTGTACCTAGTGCACATCCATCAGGTGTCCATGATACCAAAAACACGGAACCAGAATTAACACCTTCGTCTAGAAGAAATCAAGGTTTGAATCAGTGAAGAATTAAGATTATTGATTTGCTATTCTTCTATAAACTTTTCTTTGCAGACAAGTAAAAATAATTATCTGAGGGAACTATAGAATAATGGAAGGGTTCCTTGAAATCTACAGTTTTGAAAGATTTTAAAAGTTCTACATAAATCTGTCAAGAAGTATCAATAGATTTTCTGTACTCCCCTCAACAGATTCGAAGGTTCTTTTTTATGAAATGACGAGTAAGATGAGTATTCAAATTTCCGGTTGTTTCAGTAAAAAATAACTGCTTCTATATATAAAAAATAATTTCCTAAAGATACTAAAATTCCCTTACCTGGATAATCTTTCTTCGGAAGTACATATTTATGAGATACAACTAAACCACCAGTGATGTCATCAAAACCGTAAGCTACAGCTTGACCACTATGACGACAGAAAAATCTCACAAATAGAAAACTAATCTACACATTTGGAGGAAACAAAGTCTGGATGACTAATCCACTCTAGAACAATGATGTCTACTTTCAAATTTATTATTTTCATTATATAAATGATGTCCATGACTCGGGACTCATTTCTGTTGTAACTAATGTTGAAAACAACTTACTTTGTTAGTCCAAATACAATGATTTGATATTTGATGTTTACAGTAAGACACACAGCATTAGTTAAATCTTTAGCAAATACACCAACCATTTCCTAACACACAAGAAAAATATCATGAATACATTCCATAACACTGATCGCAGGGGTTTAATTACCAAAATAAATTAATATAATTTATGCATCATATCTTGGAAATTAAACTTCATTTCGTTTCAGAGTACACAAATTATTTAAACATAAACAAACAAATATGGCCGCCATTAATCTGTTTTGATTGGTCAAACTAAAAAAGAAATAATCAAAGGTACAGTATTGAAAGTAGCCAACTAAACCGTGTGAAATTAAAATCAAGCAAATATCATTTGCATACACACATTATGCATAAAATATGCACATAGTCTTTGCATAACACATTTATGTGACTATAATATGTATTTTATTGGTAGTAGAAACCATGTAGTTATATTATTCTATAACAGACACTTAAAATATCTAAAAGGTGGTTGTCATCATCTGTTATTAAAATGAATAAATAAAGAATAATGAAATAGAAGATTTATTATTTACAACAATACATTCAAAGAATCTTCCTCTGTTGAATTGTGTATTGTCATTATGTTTTTGATTTGCATTAGGAATAATTAATAATGGTAGAAAATCCAATTTATGATGTTACTAACTAGATATATTATGACACTAAAGTGGATAACAATATTTATTTCAAAATTAAAGAAGGAAGCTTCCAAAAATCTAAATAGAGACTTCAATTCTTAAAATTTTAAAAATTATTTTTATAAAAAATATCACTTACCATCTCAACAATGGTGAAAGTCTCATAGAAAATCTCCACTTCTCATTTATCATTCTGGTCAAATCCTTATAAAAGTTTCAAAAAATTTCAAAGTCAACTACTTTTGCCGATACTCGAGTTAGTCTCGAGTTAACGAAAACAAAAAGAAATTTGGCTAATCGTAATATTCGATTTACAAGTGTTTTGTATGTCCAATGGAACGAAAATTCAATTTGGACCCTTTTCGTCCGAATTTTTGGACAAAATCAAAAGATTTTTAGCGGTCTTTCTAAGATTTTGTCTCGCATGCTGGTATCAAATTTCAAGATGGTAGCACTTCGGGAACGTGGCCTAATAAAAAAAGCAGGATACCACCGCTGCCGTCACCACTGCCACAAAGTGATAGTAATAGCCCATCCAAACTTTGTGGGCTAAAAACAAATGTACATGTAGAAACATGTTTATAGACTGCTAGGACCTGAAGACACAACTCTAAAGATTCAATAATTTTACTCATACATCTGTATAAGTTACCTCTGGTTTTGATTCAGCTGTTGATGAGGAGAGAAACCCACCACGCCCATCAGAAAGTACAATCGCAAATCCACCAAGTACAGGACTACATTCTATCTTTGTGATAAAAATATCTTTATCCTTCGCAAGTGGTGAACCGACTATAAAAAACAATGGTTTTTGCCAGTGGTCAAAATAAGAGCAAATAATCACATGGAGGAGTGCATTTTGAACATAGCTTCAGGCTAGAAAGCTCAAAATCCACTCTTCTACATCAGTTACTGACCACTGATTGTATTGCATAGTTCCTAGAACTTTATATGAGATTTGTTTTACAAACTTCATTGTTGTGTATATTGAAGAAAATAAAGTTAATGAACAAGATAAAAGCAATGTAAAGGAGTGATTGTATGGTCTCTTCCACAGTGATTATTTCATCTTATTTATCTTATTACTAATAATCACTTTTTTATTTCAATTTGTGAATATATTTTATCATCGATAACACAAGAAAGCAAGAGTTTACCTGTTGGTGTTTCTAGATCTACACAGAATAACAGATCACTGATATGACAAGAAAGTTCAGAATTGATAGTTCCAGACCAAGAGAGTCTATGTATCCATCCTTCTGTGGTTGAAATAAACAGTTCTTCAGCACGCGGTGAGACACTGGAAAATCAAAGGTAGAGGTTGAAAGAGTAAAGAATCACAATGCGGAGGAGAGATTTTTGAGCATAGCTTCAGGCTATAGCTTATCTTATTTTGAGCACTGGTAGAGGTGGAAATGTACATACTATGGAAGACAAAATGGTGAAAATGACTGCAAATTATGAAAGAAAATGTCAACAAGCAATCTGATTATAATCATTTGTGAAGAAAAGTGCTATGTTTACGAAGAAAGCAATCAATTTCAGCAGTGCATAGAAAGCCCGAAGCAATGCTAAAAAATACATCCTCCATAGTGATTCTTTGTTCTTAATTCGAACACTGTTCAGTACTTTTCAAATTAATTTGGAGATAATCGTTTTTTGACTGGGACAAAAAAATTATAATTGATCATGACCAAAATGGACTGTTCAAAAGAACTATACATATATATTTGACAAGAACCACATAAATAGTATTTCACATGGTCTACCTGAAATATGTATTCCAGCTTTAGGTAAATTAAAAGTCATACGGGAATTGATAGAATAAACAATTATGCAATATTTACGTATGCTGTCCAGCCAGGTCCAAAAATCTGGTGGTGCTTCCACATTATATATTAGAACTTTGGAACTTGTTGGAATCTTTTTCAGTTGGCTAAGTACAATTCTCTGCAGTTAACATAAATAAAGTCAAATGACACTCAACACATAATATAGTAGAAACAAACCTTGTTACTTTTCCCTTCAATGTAACAGTTATACGATGAGATAATTCAATCTTCAGTATACCATTATGTTGTAATTGTTCAATAGGATGACGGGAACTAAACAAACAATTTTGTATCATATATTATTGTCACTCCCAGACGTTCAATGAAGAAGAGTGATATGTTTTACAAAATAGGAAGTGCAAAAAAGTGTTTTGTTGTCTTTTCTATTACTGATATACATGCGAATTGAACCGAATCTAAACATTTACCTTACTGGTTCTAGATAGTATACATACTCTTTCTCTACTTCAAATATGTCAAGTAGAATAATATAACCATCTTCAGTCTGAACAAAAAGAGAACATAAATGATTATATCATATTTGGGTATCTGCTGAGGATAATTTCATAAGAAAGTGATTCTATCTCATTATGCAGCTTTATAGTTGTAACCCACACTTTTAAACAGTCTATTTCTACTTTTTATTTCGGTAATTACAATAAATCTATTCCAGGAAAAAAGATCCTCTCTTGCTGAACGTTCACAGTATAAGCTCACAATCTAATACATTAGTTACAATAGTCAATAAGTTTCTGGGTGCTCTTCTCCACAGGCACATATTTCAACCATTCTGTACTTACCACAATAGCTAACATAGAAGAATCAGGATTCCAATAAGCATCTTTATTGATTCCTTGTTCATGAATAGATTTCTCATCGCGATGCCATATGTAAAGAATAACTCGAGGCTAAACACAAGAAAATAAACATTTGAGTCTAAAATCTCCATTATTATACTGTTTTAACAAAGTGTAGTTCTAAAAAAGTTACAGGTGAGCAAAAACCTGTTCAATGTCAGCAGACGATAGAAAAACGTTTAAAATGTTGTTTCAGCATTTTTACTGCAGATGTTGAATATACAGGAGATGTGTGTTATGTCAATCTTGCAAGGGATTGGTTTATTTGGTCCAGTTTTATTCTAATGTATGTCAAACATTGTAGATTAAAAATGAGGGGGGAACCTTGAAATCTTTCTTAAGTTGTTTGAACATGGCTTCACTTTTGTAGCCAGAAGATTTCTCAAAAATCACTCCTCCACAGTGATTATTTGCTCTTATTTCAAACACTGAAATACTGAACACACACAGTTGACTTAATATCAGCAGTAGTATTTTAATTAGCTTATTTCAAGAAAGAAGAAGAAAGAAGAAACCAATAAATTGCAAAGCCACACTTTTCTTATTTATTTACAATACTTACTCTAGTTTTCCATAAATAAATACATGTGTCTGATACTGTTACAAATAATGATCTCGATCGATTAAATCGAATCACTTTCAATACGTCATCTTTACCAGTACGCAGTTTGCTATTGAAGAATTTAGGCCAACCAATAGGAAAATACATCCTATTAATGCTCTATCAACATAGTGGAAAATGTTTGATTGGGTTACCAAGCAACGTTATAGGAACTATGTATATCATTTTATTCTAATATTACCTAAAAAATTAAGTAAATTCATACGAATATAATTATTTGAAAATAAATCTCCTCCATAGGTGCTATATATCAACTTTACCATAGCATATGGTTGTAATAGTAGTCAAGCTCAAGGGTCATAGGTAACATTTAGTTTGTGCCTGCAACGCAATATACTGCATTGCATGTGCTACAAAAAATTGCAACATGTCGTTGGAATATTGTTTTTTTGCTTTCAGTGCAAATAGCCCTGCAACACTGCAACAAAACCAAATCATTTGATTTTGTTGCATTGTTTCAGCGTCATATTATGCTGTTGCATGTAATGTACATCGAGCCCATGTATTTGCAACACATTTCTAGCAACATTTTTTGATTATCCATGTATGTTTTTGTTTTAGGGGTTAGTCACAGATAATCATCACGTTGGATGCGCAATAAAAATGTTGCGGTTGCCAGATTCTTGGAAATATTTCTCAATAATTTGGACTCCTGTAAACTGGTATATCACTAGAAGAATACATATAATGGCGGTCATATAATATATTAAAACAATAACAATGCACTCCTCCCCAATGATCAGTGCTAAACATAAGAACAACTCATTGCTTATCTGTCTAGTTTTCTATGGCAGGTGTGTGGCTATTAATGTAGAGTAATGTGTATTTTCAATATAAGGAAGAAGAAGAAATGTGTAGTAGCTATAGTACCAAATGTGTAGTAACTATGTATAGTAGTACAATAAATTGATTTTCTGATTTATAAATACATAAAATAATCTCCAACAACAACAAACAAAATATTTTAATACAAAAACCTGTAAACAAAGAAATAATAGTTAAATATTGTATAGAAAATATAAATAGAAAAAATAATATATTGCTTATATTAGATGAAGCTTTTCAATGATCATGCTGAGAAAAACGTTAAATGTTATTGGTTCGTTGCTTACAGGTGTATTTAATACTATTCAATGCTGCATTAATTTCTACAACAATAAATAAATGCATTAAAACAACGAATATATGAATATTATGATAGACGAATTTTATTGGCTAAAAGCTACCAACCAGGTGTGTTGCTATCAAAAGCTGCATAATTACAAAATAGGATGAAGAAAATATCTGGTGATTTGTAATTCTATCTCTGAATTGCGTTGTTGAACCTGCTTCACCTACATCTCCAATATTACTTTAACGTCTGCATGAATTATAGTGATAAAATGGGATATAAGTACACATCATTATTTACATGTATTATAGTTGCTTTAACAGAAGACGCCAATAACGAGACAATTCCTACTTATCTTTCAAATCCTGAATATTACAGCAGTTATGTAGGTGTGAATAGAGATTATCATGTTATTGGTTTTTATTCAATTTGTGTTGGAAGCAAAAACATGGATTCTGTAGGTTTAATGCATCACGTAGCAACTACAGAATTATTCAATCTACCTTTTTCAACTCTTGGATATAAATCATATGACGTATGCAATGATACAGAAGTGCAGTGAATATTATTTTAGATCAGGAATTCAGAATGAAAGTTTTTCGTCAAAATCCAGCAACAATAATTTGTACACGAGAAACGGACCAGTTTTGTATTGACGACACCTTCTCATCCAATGTAATAATGGTGGTTGGTTATATGCCATTAGAAATGTTGAAATTAATTGTTAATATATTGCTTCCAGGCGATATACCATTCTTTTATTTTAATGAAGAACAGAAATATGCTTCTATCTCTAACGATCTGTGGCATATACATATGGATGCAACATGGAATAAAATATCACACAACTGTTTAATTGGGAATATTTTGTTCTAATATGCATTACAGACAATCGACTCCAGTTATGTCATGAATTTCATGAACTGTCAATGCATCTTAAAGATGATAAGAAATGCATTGTAACAGAATTAATCGATAGCCAAAATATTGAACTAATACAACAAGTAATCAATAGACTTAAAAGCGACGATTCTAAAAATATTATTCTATTATGGGGGACAGATGGTAGCATAACATACTTTCTAGATATATTAGAAGACACTGAAGGATTATTTGATAAAACATTGATTTTGTTTGATTACTATGAGCGTAGCAGATTGACTATTCCTCCAAATATATACAGGAACACTACACTTGGTTTATTTAACATTGCAAATTTCAATAGGGAGTTCTTAACACGTATAAGAAGTACTGACACTCTTCTTGACAAATGGATGGAACGATTCTTCCATGACAAAGGAATCAAAAGTGGTGAAAATGTTGAGTTATTAAGTCTTCAAGATTATAATGCAGACATGCCACTGTGGTTTTTCGTTCCGGCCGGAAGGAAAGCGAGCGAAGCGAGCCTGCCTAAAAACATCAGCTGAGGGGACTGGGGGCGCGCTGTAAGTGCCTCCAGTGGGGTACGGGGCAAAGCCCCGGGAAATTTTTCCGTATCGGCCTCAATAGGGCAATATTTTGAGCTATCTGTAACAAAACCCTGTAACAAAACCCGATCTGGCGGCAACCTGAATGTCTCTATGGATCAGAGTCACCTGACACCTCTTTAGAGGCCAGTCGAAGCTAAACCAGTCGCGATATACACAGGCACTGCGGGTGGACGTGCAACAATGCTGGGTCTGCAATTTAGCAGCAGCTCATTGTAGGGAATTGGAGCTTCATTCAAAGAACGACTTACAGACGAGTGCACACATGATGATACTCATGTAATTTTACAGACTGGATAGTATATTCCGATGTGAAGTGGTAAGATGACTACTGCATAAATTAATAATTTCTCTCGTTAAAATGTTAGAAAATAAAGTGATGGTATCTCATAAAAAAAAATAACTTCACTGTTTATTAAAAAGCCCTACATATACAGTGTCCTAACAAAACAGATAAAAGTGAACATCTATATATATATTAAAATATATATCTAACCCCCTGATTATTTTCTCTTGCTTACGAAGAAATATTACAGACGCCAACTACTTTAATAATTCATGTCTAGGTGTTTATAGAAACTTAAAGCATATGAGTAGGACTATGTCTTAAATAAATGACATAAATTAAACTTAAAGACGAATAAAATTAAGGTATATAGACCACCTGTTCAAAAACGTCCGCTTTCTTACGACTTTCAAATAATGTTTAAAAAAACAAAGCAAGATAAGAAATATTTTAACGTTTTAATTGACGATCACACCTGAACTTATTACATCGTTAAAGCATGCACAATAGATAGAAATGTATCGCTATCATTTTGTATTCTTTATTTTGATTTATGGATGTAAACATGAAGAAAAAATTATACGTTGTAAAGTGAAAGTTTGAGCCGGAACGTATCACGGTCTCAACTCTCTCCGGTCGGAATTCCGGCCTAGGCCGGAAGAGTGGCATGTCTGTATAAAAGTCAACAAACCGTTTATTATTTTATTAAAGAACACTTCCTCTGTGTATTGTCATTATATTTCTAAATTGAATTGTGAGTAATTAATGTTATAAAAATTTATACTCATGATAGTAATTAAATGATTTATGACCCTAAAGTGAATGCATTTTAATACACATTAATATTTATTTCAAAATTGAAGAAGGAAGCTTCCCAAAATCAAAATGTAGACTTCAATTCTTAAAATTTTATAAATCGTTTTTGTTTAAACATATCACTTATCATCTCAAAAAATTAAGTAGTGAGCTATCCCAAAATACAACAAAATGTCTGCCAAAAAAGGTTCATGGTCAAAGTCCCATAGAAAATTAAAATGTCAAAAAATGTCTAAGTCTCCATTTCACCCTTATCATTTTAGCATGTTATTTGGGTGAATGTGGTCACATCCTCATAGAAATCAAATGTTCGAAAATTTCACTCCACTTTTGAGATACTTTATGGGAAGAAAGTTTCGCGGGAAGAAACTTTCGCGGCAATTTAACCCCGATTTCCGCGAAAGTTTCTTCCGTAAAACACGCTAAAACTGGTCAAC
>JAULBZ010006152.1:0-12648 GCA_032360805.1 Neoturris breviconis
CCCCCCCCCCCCCCCCAGGTCAACGAGAAACTATCGACGTGTGATTTGCCTGCTTGCAAACGCCCTTTTAAAACTTGGATCACGTGACCATATATATTGCATAATTATACACCCTCCTCCTCTTACGTTTATAATATAACATAAATAAATTAATTTAAACTAGCTCATGAAGAAAATAGAAATTACAGTAGTTAGACTAAGGCGCAGTTTTGGAGTTTTGGGTGTCATGCCATAATGTCAGACGTTAATAACATTACAACCTAAGAAACTTCAAATTGCGTCATTAGACATCCTCATCCCCAGGACTTCAATGATTTTTTTATGAATGATAGAACGTGTTTTCCCTATTTAAAATCCAAAAAACTCTGAGACCGAGGTTGTAGTATACGTTCTTTTTTAAGTAATGAATAACTCACAACGACTGAAATCATCACATTCTTTTCCTTCAACGCATATGTGCCACAATCCTGAATGAGTGTTTGCCACTTTCACCCAATAATTTGCTGATAAACTGACGACTAGAACTATTGCTGATGCGAGCCCGACAAGTAATATTATGACAAGAAGATTACTCCGATCTATCTTCTTATTCTTAACGTCAGTAGCATCAAGAAGCTAAAAAATAAGTTTTCATCACAGTGACTTTTCAGTGACGGAGACTAAATGATATTTTAATGATGAAAAAAATGATAGACACGCGACGTCATATCAACGTCGAAAAGACGTCGTGACTTTTTGACGTTGATGTATCATATTACATATGATCTCACATGCCGATAGGAAACCAATCAATTCAAATTTCGCTGGTAATTACATAATCAAGTCAATGACAGAGAGTCTTACGCACATGACGTGTAAGCGGTCCATCGCCAATGTATAAGTCCCGCCAATGTATAAGCCCACCAATGTATAAGCCCCACCAATGTATAAGCCCACCCATGTATAAGCCCCACTAAATAAGCTTCACTAACATACAAGCCGCTCCATGTGTAAGGCACATGACGTCGTAACAACAACGTCAAAACGACGTTGCCGTTGTTACAACGTTGTTACGACGCCATGTGCCCATTTGGTAGTTGTGATATCTTTTCTAATATTCTAAACTATATCCAGTGGCCACTCGACGTTCAATCAATGTCGAAAAGACGTCGTTTTGACGTTCATTAGACGTTGGGTGCTTGAAAAGTATATAGTGTATATTTACAAATTAATCATGATGACATTACGTGCACCTCGTCTTTATATGTATAAACAAACAAACCCTCATATATTAATACCCGACGTGGAAAAGTTAATATTAGCTCTGGGTTTATATTCGGAGGTTTAAGGCATAAGAAAGTGACTTCGACGAGTCAACCAGTTTCCACTACAAAATATTTGACTCAATGCTCTTGTCTACAAACAATCCGAAACAAACCTCGTCATTTTGAACAAATTCTGTATCTTCCATATGGTGAAATGAGTGATGCCAACAAAAACTATTATCGGAAATATAGATTTTATTCGTTCGAATTGGATGGTTTTCGTGTATAGAAATTTATTGCGGAGCAATAACGGAAGAAAACAAAATAAAAGAGAGCATCTTGCCTCGATTATCTTTCAAATTTGTTTATATTTTCTTGTCGTGAAGATAAAAGTTAAAAGAACTTTAATTAAACCGAATAGTAAGACTAACAACTTACATATAAACGAGACATAACCCAGCCGGCAAAAACCTGTTCAAAGTCAGCAAAATAACGTTAGAACAACGTTCTTTGAACAGGTTTATGTCGTCTGGGAAATACACCTTCACAATTTTAAATTGTGGCGAAAAACAAAACAAAAGCTCGTCCGTATATTCATCAACGGTGAAGAGGAAATATGAACAACAGTCGTTATTATTTCAGAGACAAACGAAGCCCGAGCAGATGTTTAAACCGTACTGTTGTATTTTATGAAAACAATTTTATCAAGAATAAAGAATAAAAAATACATTTACGCTCTCAGAGGAGAAAATGAAATTTTAATTTATAGTTTTCCTTGATCGAGCATATGTTCAAAACTTAGCTGGAAGTCTAGAAATACAAGTGAATTGTTATGACCTTCTATAATTGTTTAGGAATTATGCTAAATATACAAGGATAGCATATACAAGGGAGATTTGGATGTTTAGACTGATTTCCACTAAGGAATCAATAAAATCTTCCAAATGAAGCCATTATATTGGATGAAAGCGACGTCACCTGACAAGTGACGTCACTTTCAACCAATGTAATGGTTTCATTTAGAATTTGTGAAAACGAATTCGCCTAGTGAAGGTCCGCCTTTATATTTTATCTGAT
Organism: Neoturris breviconis; assembly: GCA_032360805.1. Taxonomy (NCBI): domain Eukaryota; kingdom Metazoa; phylum Cnidaria; class Hydrozoa; order Anthoathecata; family Pandeidae; genus Neoturris; species Neoturris breviconis. Next base: position 2,322 of record JAULBZ010006152.1, read on the forward strand.
AAAGAATGCTGTTTATTGAAAAAAACGAAGAGTTTTCTGCTGTTCCAATTGACAAAATACAATACATCTTAATATCTTCAACTAATGGACATCAATCTACGTATGTCATTGATTTCACCAGATCCATCTATATCTGTCCAAGCATTGGTTTGTTAAAAGCTATCTGTACAAAAGTGTTGAGGCACAATGGAGGAGCAAATACTCACTACTCACTGATTTTTGAACATAGCTCAGGCTACAAAGTCCTCCTACACAGTGATTATTTACTCTTATTTCGTTCGCTATGCGCATGTTTGTATTATACATTTGTCAGATGTAGAAAACATGATATTTCTCAGAATTGGAAGAGTTTCTTGAGAATGATTAGCCTGAGTTCCAGTCCCTAACTACGACAAATTTGTTTATATTTCTTGTCGTGAAGATTAACTTGTTGTAGTTAGGGACTGGAACTCAGGCTAGTGAATGATTGGTTTCTTCATGTAACCAACCAATTGAAATTTCTTTAACCCTGTCAAAACACAACATGACAGGCTACTGAGTACGGACCCACATAGCTATGCATACGAGTTGTGTATACTGCCATATGGCAATACGCAGTCCATATAAGGATTATACAGCTCCGTAATCAGTAGCCTTTCACGCTGTGATATATCTGCTTTTCAAATAGTTTAGAGATGGTGCTAAGACGCAAAACATTCGCAGTTAGGATCATCCAGATGTTATAGTAGAAGGAAAGTTGTACCACAAAGTTAAACAATGGAAAAACAATGGGGTAAAACAGGATTGTAGAGGTATTTTGAGGTTTGATGAACCTTTTACCGAGGAACTAATTGTTTTAGGTTTGTTTTAACCGTATTTAGAAAATTTGATATATAACTGCTATCATCTCCGCTATCAAACTCTTTGGCGATATAATGTTGAATGAGAAGAAGGAGAACAGTTCAGAAGAAGCCCTGGAATCGAAGTTTGTAAAGCATTGTACCAAGAACTAAAGTTTGAGAAGGAATGGGTTATTTCCGAATAGAATATCAAATATTGAGAGAATTCTGTTCCGCGTTTTCATAAGAAAAAACAAATTAATTTGGAACCTCCTTAACCCTATACTTTAAAGGGAGAAATGTTCGCGAGAATATAATCTCGCGAGACGCAAAAAAGTGGATTTTTTGCGCGAATTTCGTTTCGCGAATCAACCGCAAACATTCGCGAATTTTTCAGAAGTGCCCTAACCCAGCAGGTACTTCTTGATGAAACAACGTTACAGCAAGTTTGCAACTTCGTGCATCTATGTTCATGTGGGGAAACTCTTGATAGTATCATTGTGAATATTTCGGTGAGACGAATGCAGATGGACAAGTACAAAGGAAATATACGGAATAATATCTACGCATGCATTTTAATAAAAAATCGTCCTCTGAAATTACATTTGCAAGCAAATATTTTTTTATGAAAATCTGCTTACTTCTTGTGCAATAAAATATTGACAAATATATTTTAGAAAATAGATGGAAAACTTTAACCGAATCTCAGTCCAACTGAGTTGCTTCTTAAAAAACGTCAAAATGTAAATGTCAGGAATTAATTTCGCGAATTGGCCATAAACAAATTTTTCGCGAGAATTTAATTTCGCAAAAATGCCCAAAATTCGCGGAATCTTCTTCTCGCAAAAATTTCTTCGTTTAATATAATAACTCCCGACCACCGTTGATGTTGTGGCTTACCTAGTTTCATAGTATAGTATTATTTCTGTTGTGTGTTTATTTTTTTCGCTCTGCACGTCAGACATGTTATTGAATATAAATATGAAATATTTTCAGCACTCACCCCCTATTGGTCTAGATTGGGCCCGATTTCCCCAAAAAATGTAATAATCGATATCATTATTTTACCAAAACTTGTGTTAAAGTAACGTACATGTTACGAAGTTAAAGTTACTTAAAATCTCAAAAAAAGTAGTTCTGATAAGTTTGGTCGTGCTATCCCGCTTTCCTTGATTTTCCGATTTTTTAGAAATCTTATTTTTTCGTATTTTTGGATTAGAATTTTGGCATTTTCCAACGTTTACTAAAACCCCGGAACCTTTGGGAAAATTTACAAACAGAATGAATAAAGCTTTTGTAGAACTATTTTAATCAAAATTCTAAGAAAGTACAGTTTTTAAACAAAATGAGCCATTTAAAAATTAATTGTGATGTCGTCATCAGAAAAATGCTGATATAAACAAGAAATAGTTGGAACCATTTCGTTCCTTTTATAATAGACTGCATAGTTTCAGCTCAATCTTATACCAAAAGTTATGGAGCCCCACAAAGCATATATGGGTCGAAATGTCTCTTAATCGTACTGTTTACTTTAAAAAAATGATAAAATGTTTAAGAACGTAAAAAAATGATCATTTTCATAAGCAATCTAAACGTCTTATCTTTATCATAAACAATCTGAAAAGCCTCCGAATCACATTTTTTTAATAAAATAATTAAGAAAGATTTTATCACTCCTGTTTCATAAATAATCTAAAATGTCTAAAATGTAGGAATTTTGGTTCCGTCCAGCAATTTTATAAAAAAATGTCTCAAAATCGCACATATTTATTAAAAAATTATAAAAATTGTCTAAATATGTAGAAAGGTTCTCCTCGCGCTTTCATAAAAATAATGTCTAAAATCTCTTCAAATCACACTTTAAAATTGATAAAATGTAGAAATTTTAGTTCTGTCTCGCGTTTTCATAAAATAATCTAAATAATCACACTTTATCATAAAAGCAATGAAATGTTTTAAAAATGTAGAAATTTTGGTTCTGTTTTCATAAAGCTAACAAGGCTCTACAATAAAACTATTATTAATTCTAGGCGAAAGTTTTCTTTATGTAACACCTCCTTTGAAAATATCAGCTAATGATTCTCGAGAAATTTGCAGGGGCAACAGAGGTCCTTCTTCAACTTTCTTCCGCGTGCAGTTATTAAGCAGCCATTCTCAGAATAAAATTATTACGAAATAGATGTAGAAAGTAGAGCGTGGGAGCTTATTTAAAAAGTCAGAAAACATATGAGAAATACGTAAGTTTGTTTTGTGGAGACGGTGATTTTTTTAATTGTTTTGTTTTAATCCATGTCTATGATTCTAACAGTATTAGTTCCACTGAATCGGATAGACAAAGTAGGAATTTTATCCAGTAAATAATCACAGCAAATAATGTAACTAATTAAAATTTGTGCAAAATAAATACGACTATTGACGCGCTCAGTTTTCGATAACAGATCAGGAAGGGTTAAGAAAACAAACGAAATATAGCATTTACGGTAAAATGATTTTTATAAAGGGCATATATTACATATTGAGAAAAATTATAAAATAGAAAGTGATGTGTAAAAAATAAATAAATAATAATTCTCCGTCCACACGCGACGTTTCTTCAACCTCGACAAGACCGTTGAAAACGTCTTTTCCCAGTGAGCACACGACGTTGGATCAACATCGTGGCGTTGTTTCGACGTTGATCCGACGTCGTGTGTCTGCAGGGTTTGACGTTGGTAAGACACGTCGCCTGCCCACTGGTTAAGTCAGTTTATCGAAAAATTATTTTGTCATAAGGTGAGCTAATCTAATATTCCAACACGATGTTTAAAAGTTTCGTCGAAAAATGGTATGTTTAGCTGCGGTGCTTAAAATAAAAGAATATAATCACTGTGGAGGATTAAACCCTCCTCCACAGTGATTATTTACAACGTAAAAAGTGTTCATGACCTATTCACAGTATTCCACGTTGTGTTAACTACTTGTTTTAATCAAGTCTAAAGCGTTCTTAAGTAAACTTACCCCGACTCTACTTTCAACTCTGTTCTAATTTTCATTTTATTAAACAATAGTTGGAGATAAAATCGGACATTTCATATGAAAGATTATGTGGCTTGGCGTATTATGTAATCCACGCTTGATACCCAGGATATTTTGTCATTACACTTTCATTGTATAGCATTAAAAGTACAAACTAACATGGAGGTGGAGTTTATTTTTATTCATGTGGGCAAAAATATCACGTAACCTTTTTGAAACTCATTAGGGACGATCTCAAAAGTTCCCTCCAAAATTAACTTTTTCGGTAATAAACCAACTAAAATTGACAAAATTTAACAAAATTTAATCTGTGCAAAGTGTGTTAGGTCAACGAACTTGTAATTGATTGGTTTCTTCGATACGAAGAAACCAATTCATTGCAAGATCGTTGACTCAATACTCTCCTCTGTAGATTTTATTTTGGAGTTACTCCGTTACAAATTTTAAGTATTATTTCAGATTACTTGAAGTGCAATAAGCTGATAAAACTTAATGGTATTAATGTAATCGTATAGCTTGATCGTAAGGTGATTTTGGTACTCTTGCATCATGACATGTCAAACAAGTAGCAACAAGAGCAAACCCAAGTCCCAACCATCCCAAGAAGAAACACCAGTGATATCTGAAACTATCAGTAAATGTATCCATATCGTAGTATGTATACACAGATAAACCAATCAGCATTGACGCAGCTAGAAATACGAAAATATATTGTCAATTCACAAGCACACGAAAACAAGGTATTGGCTGATCAAAGTAGAAACTTGTTGCAATGCAACAACTTCCTTTTTGTGCAGCTATTGCATTGCAACAAGTTTCTACTTTGATCAGCTAACGCCTTGTTTTCATGTACTTGTGAAAAGGTCTATTTTTTTATGAGTCATCACAGTGTAAAAGACTATCGGTCCCGTACAGGTTCGTATACGGACTGTGTCTCAACCAGTGTATTCGCTTCATTTTGAATTCGAGCGGACGAAATTTGCCTAGTGGAGGTCCGCCTGGCAGTCCTTCACCCTATACATGATAATCTAGAAGGAGATCTTTTTTTTGATCAAAAAATTAATAGAGTGTTAGTGGGGCGTTAATAGGGCGTTAGTATACAAGTTTAATGTTTATTATTTATATTAAATTTCACTTACACCCAAGACCCAGAAAAACACTCATACACATTGACCCAAACAATCTGGGTGACGTAACCATAGCAACATAATATAACGCAGCAAGTGCAAGCATGGCAACACCACCCAATAAGAATGCTCGAACAGATGGCAACCAAACTAAAAATATATAGAGAGAAGAACAGATTAGGATTAACTACAGTATTGGAAAGTTTGTAAATAATCGAGTTCAACACATACCTAGCCGGCAAATACCTGTTCAAAGTCAGTAAAATAACGTTAGAACAACGTTCAAAGAACGTTGTTCTTACGTTATTTTGCTGATTTTGAACAGGTTTTTGCCGGCTGGGTAATGACATACGCTCTGTGTTAGATTAAATAGTGAAATGACGTCATTGGGATATGTCAAGATAGAAAAACCTCTATGTCATGTTAAGTTTCTGTAACCACATTCCTAAAGGCATACGACGTCGGATCAACCTTGAAACAACGTCAAAACGACGTCGCGACGTCGTTTTTACGTTGTTTGACGTTGATCTAACATTGTGTGCCACTGAGATGATCGTAACTGTTAATAGAATGCTTACAATGTGTGATATCCTCACATGCTTTACCGTCCCTGCATATCTGCCATAATCCTGAATGTGAGCCAGCTATTTGAACCCACTGGTTGCCTGATATACTGACAACGAGACAAACTGCTGAAGCGATTCCCAGTAGCAATATTATCACGCGAAAAGTGCTTTGTTCCATCTTGTTTTCCTTCCTCTGAGAAAGAAGCTGAAAATATATAAGTTGTTGATTTAAACAGGTTTTGTAATGAATCGACAATTTAATGGGTCTTTTTTATTTCATTACTATTTTCCTTTCTTGACATCAAAACGACGTCGATTTGACGTCGCAACGATGTCTTTTTAACGTTTATTAGATGTTGTGCGATGGAAGGTTTGTAATGGTTTGTGTTCTTGTACCTAAAAAACTTACGTGCAACTTCATCGAAATATGGAACTCACCTCATCAATATGGCGGCAAATAGCCACATTGCAACGGAGAGTTTTGCAGCTATCAACAATTATCCCAACCTCGTTCCCTCGTTCTTTCTTGACGTTTAACGCTGTGAGAAAAGAAGCCGTCCCAGTGATAGTAGATATTTGATTATCAAATTGTTTCGATAAAATTTTGTCAATAACAAAAAATGTTACATTTTGTAATGGGGTAATGTAAGAAATAAGTCCATACCACCCTCGTTCCCAGGGTTTGGAATACGGTTGCTTGGGCGCAAAATACTAGAAATATAAGAACACAAAAGCTACCAGTAGATTAAGCTAATTGGAATCATATTTAGAGTTTATTTGTATAGCAGAATTCTAATAGCAGTCCTTCACGCTTTACCTTGCGCGAAAATTAGATAGAGGCGCGCGATTAATTGATGGAATACGCAGTTTCTGTACCTCGCGTGTTTGTATATAACCGATAACTAACGATATGCGATGTCTTATCAACGTCGAAAAGACATAGTGACGCAAAACGACGTCACGTCACGACGTCTTTTCGAGGTTGATAAATCGCAACATGCCACTGGGTAGTTCAATATTACAGAATTTGAGAATATAAACCTTATTTTGAGCTACGTCTGTGTCTTCCATTGAGAAGAAAATCCAACACAATCAATTTACAAAAATTTTGATGATAAAAAAATATTTTTACACGTTTAAAAGGTTTTGATAATAAAAAATTATTTTTATACGTTCGTGGCTGTAATAAATATAGTTATGGCCCCTTTTACACGAGAATAAAACGAAAGAAAACAGCTCACCTTGATTACTTTCCAACTGATTATATAAGTTTTTCTTGTCGCAATAAACGTTAAACTAATTCAAATTAAGCCAAACAGGAAAGAAAAAAGAAAATATGAGGGAAAAGCAACACACCATCACAATTTCAGAAATTACATAGGGAAAGCTATGAGTGATCAGTACTCATATCAACAACGATGGAGAGTGAATACGACTTTTCTTTATAAATAATTTAAATATATTGGGAGTTGTTATCGTGATCTCATTCATCCAGTCCATGATGGCAGATATTTAATTCAAAAATGAAAAACTTATGACAAAATCTATAATTTATTATTTATTTATTTTCTATATATAGGATATATCCTACTATACAATATATTTGATTTTTCAATATTAAAACTTATTCTAACTTCGTCCCCAACAACAAAAAAAAACAGAGAAGCCCAGAGAACCAGATAGGTAGTTCATAATTCATTCCGTTAATAAAACACTTCCACTTTGTAATTTTCGATCTTAGAACATGTCAAACATACCAAGTTCTTCAATCACAATGCGGTTTTGACCAACTCAACTGCTGTTGGTATAGCAACGAAATAAAACCAGGGTTAATGATACATAGAATGCTAGTTACGCTGCTTCTGTGTATAAACTAAAAGGTTTCATGAGTAGTTTACGAGACACCCACACGAGAAGATTTGAAAAACTTTCGCACAAATAAGAGCGATACAACGTAACTTCGTGGATAGCAGTGGTCAAAATAACAGTAAATAATCACTGAAAAGAGATTTTTGAGCATAGCTTCAGGCTTTATTGTTTTGCTCCAAACCATCCTTCAGTGATTATTTGTTCTTATTATTTCTTTCTTATTAAGGCGGATTTTTACTAGGCGAATTCGTTCGCATGAATTCTAAATGAAGCTATTATATTGGTTGAAAGTGACGACACCTGTTAGGTGACGTCGCTTTCAGCTAACCTAGTGGAGATCCGTCTTAAGGGACCATCTCCAATTTATGTTTTATAAAAATCCAAAATCTCGCTAAAATAAATCTGCAACAAAGTATGCTATATCAAACAAGCTTGCAATTGATTGGTTTATTCGGAAAAAAGAAATCAATCAATACAAATGTCGTGAATTCAGTACTCTCCTTCGCAAATATTAAATTTGACGATGATACCTTCACTTTTCTTTTGAAAACAATCCAAAAAAACGCCAATAAAACACAAAACAAAAATAAACACCATAAAAAAGCTTATAAATAATATTATAAAAGTAATTCTCTACCCAGTGGGCTCAAAGTCCGCAGTAAGAACAACATTTTCAAGTGCTTGCTCACTGGGATGCAAACAAGTCTAACACCTATGGTTATACAAAAGCTAAGATACGACCATCCGACCAGACACAAGATTTCGACATCTTTTGACGTATGGTTTCGACGTCGATCTGATGTCGATTTATTTATGTGCGCTTTTAGTTGATTAATTGAAGCCGGCCTATTTTACCAGGGGAAGTGGTCAAATAATCCCGACCGATCACAACTTCATAGTATTTTTCATGCAAATCAAAAAACTGTCAAGTTTGCTGACATCTTCCTTTGTAACACTTACGTCTCAGTTATCAACGTCAAAATGACGTATTTTTTAACATCATGGCGTTGATAAGACGTCGGTCGCCCACCGGGCAAAAATTTGTTCGAAGACCGCAGTAAAGATGCTATAACATCATCGAACGACGTTGAATCAAGTATTTGCCCACTGGGGGGCTATATTAATAATTTCAAGCCTGAATATAACAGCTGGACATCACCTGTGGAGAAGTGTTCTCAAAAAATATACTCCTTCATAGAAAAATAAAATAAAGACTAAAGTTGTAACCACAACACTTAAAATAATATGATCAAATTATCACTGTGGAGGTGGGATTCCTGAGCATATCTTCAAGCTATAAAGACAGAATTTATATTAAAAAAGTACTTCTATACATTGATTATTTGTATCCAATAAATATCAAGACTCTTCTTGAATTTTAAACTCCTTATTTAATGTTTGTAAATCCCTTCGATCGATAACTCTCATTAGATCTAACCTACCAAGTAACGATAACGTCATACGCAACGTGGTCCATATACTCTCCGACATTGTACTTGCTGCTCGAGACGGATCCTCACCCTAAATGGAGTAATAAATCGTATAAAGGTTGATTTCTACGAGGCAAAAACTACGCGGCGAAAGCCAAAAGATGACAGTACATTGGTAGGAATTGACGTCACACTAATTTTTCGCCTTTACGGACGTATATGAACATTTTGAATTACCTGACTAGCCCGAATATAATAGCTTCCAAGCTGAAAACTATAAATCAAAGGTACGATATTGAAAGTAGCCTACCAAACCAAATATAAGTTAAACCTAAGCGCATAAATATGATTTGCATACACACATTATACAGTATTTGAAATATGTCTTTATTAAGAGGATAAAGTTTCAGGCCCCATAAACAATTGGAACACATTTTTCAAGGTAAAATTAGGTCAACTCACTGTGGAGGAGGGTAGTGAAATTTCATATCATAGCCTGAAGCAATGCCCAAAAATAACTTATCCGCAGTGGACATGAATTGGAAAAATGTAATGTTCACATTACCGTAATGCCTCGATTAAACGCCCCACCTTTTCGGGCAAATTTCAATAAGCGTCCACCTCGAATAAGCGCCCCCTCAAATGAGCGCCCCCCTCGAATGAGCGTCTCCCTCTAAAAATTTAAAATTAAATAAGCGCCCGGGCGCTTATTCGAATTCGATCTTTTTTAAAACATTTTTTAGTGAAAACGAAAATCCATGTATAGTTTTTTGCGGTTAGATGAGAATTTAGATGATGAAGATGTAGATATTGATTAAGAAAAGAAGAAACAGTATAATACCAGCATATCATTGTGGTGTTTTTCTATTTTCCCGAAATTTTTTAAATACTTTAAGTATTTTTGATCGAATAAGCGCCCCCTCCTTGAGGCTCGAAAATTAAATAAGCGCCCGGCGCTTAATCGATGCATTACGGTATATATTTATTTCAAAATTGAAAAACGAAGCTTCCCAAAATCAAAATGGAGACTTCAATTCCTAAATAAAAAATATCGCTTATCTCATAGGAAAATTATTTTTAAATATAATTCTGGTCAACACAGTGAAGAAAAATTCAAAATCTTTCTAAGTAAACAAAAATCATAAATTGATCATTTTGGTGATGTGGTTAACGTCTCATAGAAATCAAAAATATCAATATCAATAAAATTTCAAATATGTGACTAATTTTGCGAAAAGGGACCATCACAATATCTGCGACGCTTGTGACGTGACGCTGGTTTGATGCTTATGTGACGCTCGTTTGATGCAGTCACAAAAATCCAGTTTTCTATTGTCAAAAATGTGATGGCGTCACAAATTAAAAACAAAAGAATGTGACTCTGATTGTGACTCTTGTTTTGATGGCGTCATAAAAATGTGACGGTAATTTGTGACTCCTGTTTTGACGCTTCATAATATTTATCATTCTGACGCTACTCCTCTTTGTTTTAAAAGCGATCC
>JAULBZ010006153.1:0-12648 GCA_032360805.1 Neoturris breviconis
ATAAAGTATTACGAAATTTCTTTTTATATTTTATTAGACTCCCTCAAGGTACAATTCAATGGATTCATTTACTAGCTGCATATAGATCTCACTGAGAATTTCCTTATTACGAAGAGAATTGATTTTCCGCAGAAGTTTCATTACAGCGCAAGGCCTAATATACCGACTGCGCATTACCATAAATCTCAGTAGGCACATAAAGTAGGATCAACGTAAAAAATTAAGAAGTTGTCTCGACGTTTGCCCGACGTCGTGTGTCTACAAGATGTTAGTCTTTCACGCGAGAGATTATTAGGAAGGAAATTACCGTGACCGAGCCGACCAAATCTACTTTCAACTATGTAACAGATGGAGCCTCTACGATCTCCTTAGCCCTATTAGATGTAGGTTTGTTAGGGCTCCCAGAATGTGCTCCCCTAATCCACTACTATGGTATTGAAACATTTACGTAGCCTTTACATGGACTCCTAAACGAGTTCTACCATATACGATCTTGCATTTGATTGGTTTCTTCGTAACATCGTTATATCGACGTCGTGACGTCGTTTTGACGTTGTCATTCACTTTATTATTACTTTACGTCTTGGCATATTGAAACAAACAGATTCATAACATTCAAAAACGTGGCGATAAATTTAAACGACATGGTATATAAGTAGGGCGAATTCCCGAAACCCATAAAAATGGGAACACGAAAATAAAAGTGGGATCACAAAAATAAAATTGGGACCCCAGAATTAAAAAAAGCCTGTCTTCACCAAAATAATGAAATATAATTCGTATTCGAATTGAAATCGAATCGAGGTTCCCTCAGACAACAGACGACTATACATGTTTTTTCTTTTTATTATTGTTTTTTTTTTAGCATCATCTTTATAAGCATCGCAAGGCTGAAAATTGATCCTCTTATCTTCGATGGATCGGAAAAGACAAAGTTGTACTAAAACCAACGTATAAAAAGAAAGCGCATGTCCTAAAACGTTGATTAAACATGTTTATTTTAGAAGGCGTCGTACCCAGACAAACATGGGAATTTGCGGTTTGAAATTAAGCATCACCAAGAAACTAATAACAAGAAACTGAAAGCCACAACTTCTATTAAAGGAGCTAATCGCCACTTTAGATTGAGAATTTTTAATCACAGCAGCTTAGGTAGCCTACGCAAATAGACTTCGGTGAAGGTCTATATTGTATCTCCCGTCTGAATCGAGAAAACACGGATCGGTGCGCAGCTGCTTAAAGGCCGTATTCTACTTCAGGAAATTTTCCACAGAAAACGGAAACAAAACGAAAAATGCGCAGAAACAAAGGAAGCTCTAATCAGCGGACATCATTGGTAGTAGCGTGTCCACTAATTGGAGCTGTCCGCTAATTGAAGCTTCGTTCAATTTCGAGTAAAAGTTGATTTGTGCTTTTGGCCGCAAGAAAGTTGTTATTTGTTTGAAAAAACTAATAGAAATTGACGTTGAAATAAATAAAGAGTGACAAGGAAATCTTTGAAAGAAAAATAGGTAGCAAATTAAATCAGTTTCTTTTCATTTTACTCATTTTTATAGCCCTTTTATGACGAATACGGGAATATTTTGTCCGTCTGAGGATGAAAATGGCCGCTGCACGAAGTACTGTCCGTTGCGCATTTTCCCTTTGTGGAAAATTTGCTGAAAGTGTAAAACGGCCTTTAGGGCAATTATTAAGAATTTCAATGCCAAAATCCGTTTTCCCCGATTTTATTACCTAGGTGCAGTCAATGTTTTAATTTCGGCAACATAAATATTTTCATTGTAGCTTTGTTACCATCCAGCCCTCTGAATTCAGGTAGGCATTCGGCATTGCCGACCTCAAAACTGACGTACATATCTGCAAGATTGCCACTGTGACCAGTCGGCATGTCGACCTCTCTTCTCTTCTAGCGTCGGTATTGCCGACCTTAATAAACAAAAATATCAATTTCCGCATTTCCGTGAATCTTCTCGCGCGTAAATGCGAGCCCTAGGCAAATAAATTTCGAGGTTATCATCATATTTACGAACATTTTTTCGCATATTTACCGTAATGCTACCATGGTTGATAAAAAATAATTAATTGTATACTGATTTCCGTTGCAGGCGCCATAAAATATGCAATACAATGAATGAGCCTAAAGGTCGTTTTCCACTACATAAAGTCTTCCGCGGAATGGAAATTCCCAGCGGGCGAAACTTGTTCAAAGTTGGCAAAATAACGTTAGAACAATGTTCAGACCTCGAACAGGTATTTGGGAGCAATAGCAGACAAAATTGTTGCCGACGGCAATATTTCCGCAAGAAAACGGAAGAATTATTAAGTAAATTAAAGATTTCCAAAGAAAACGGGATACATATAAGACTATTAATTTTCAAGTCGCTTCTAGGAAGAAAGCAAGACAGATATAGGACGAACTGTCGATTTTGCAAGGCATTTTCACGAAAAAAACGGGACATACATAAGACAAACTATCAATTTTAAAGTCGTTTTAACGAATATGACGGGAGGATTACGATGCAAATTAAGGATTTCCAAGTCATTTCAATGAATAAATTGGGACAATTAGCTACGAAGCAAATCAAAACAATCCTGGTTTGAATGTACTATTTAACAGCCTTTTCCTTTTTCGATGTTATTTTTATGTTATGTAGAAAGTGTCTAGAAAAGATTTGGTATATTTCTTCCCCCCTTGAAGCAAACGAGTACCGTTTTTTTAAAGATTGCTTTGAAATTATCTGAATAAGCATTAAAAGGAGGGAAGTCTGTAGAGCTTGTTTCGGTTTCTACTTTATTCTCCAAACTTTATGATAGTTTATATCACCCTTCTTCATTAGATAGCTATTAGCGACTGTATTAGCCTGGATTGATATTCTCTGTGTGGGAACGCTTCGAGGCTGTTATTCTATATTCTTATTACTCACCACGAGGTCACCACGAGGTCATTTATTTGTTGCGCCACGCATACTCATCGTTTTCTTATCTCTATCTATACTATTTTCTGTTAGCGCTCTACTTTTATATACGCATGTGGGGAAGAGTTTTGTTGCTCCCTTCACTGTATATATGCTTGGCGGAGAGGGGTGTGTGGGGCGGATTTCCATTTCATATTTTTTTTATAAAAACTTCAAAGACAAGCAATGATACTGAAACTTTCTTAGTTATAATATCAATCTATGTGACACATACCGTCTAAATTTGAACGTCAAACCACTTTTTAGATCGAAAGATATGGGTCATAACCGGAACCACCTATTTTCAAGTGGAAAATCCTATATAAATAATCGATATCATTATTTTAGCATAACTTATGGTAAAGTAATGCTTATCTTACGAAATTTAAAAATAAATCATTCTGATAAGTTTGGTCATGTGACTAACCCGTTTTCCTCGATTTTCCGATTTTTTATACATTTTGGCATTTTTCCATTTTTCGCAGAACTCAAAATTCTAAGAAGGATTTGTGATGACATCATCAGAGAAATTTGCTACCCTATATATTCGCATACAGTTTTCAATTCTACATCTACATTACCACGTTTGACTACAAATTGGGCGTAACTGGTCACATCAAATGTTTCATATATACAATCTATTTTATGGGCAAGATTGAGGTCTAAACACAAATATTACATGAGAGATTCTGTATTAAACTATCGAATATCAGGAGGTTTTTGGCATGCAGGAAGGAGTTAATATTTTTCATATCAATTTCACCTTACCTTTTGTTATCTTTATGTCATCACACAACAAGCAAACTTAATTCCCGATCAACAACACTGTTTGATCATGTACTGCCTACAATGTCATGCGCGGTACTCTTATACCTGACCACTATCTATATTGGTGAGATCATAAATCATCGAAAACTAACACCTTGTCATATCACCAAAGGAAGCGATAATATATAACCGTGGGAAATATATCCCATTCCTGCTACTATAATTAGATTCCAGACATATTTTCCGACAAAAATTGATGTCATTTCAACATCTCAAATGCTATAATTTGATGCTATCCGGTAGATGCACATATACGTGACAACACTTCCTGATATCTGCTGGACAGGAAACTATGTCAGTTTAAAGGATATTCAGAAAGCAGAACTAATTTCTAACTAATATTTGATAAATAAAATCCACAGAGGAGAATACTGAGTCCACGATCTTGCAATGGGTTTGCTTTTTTTGTACCAATGAAACCAATCCAGTAAAAGTTTGTTGACCCATAGATATAGTCTATGGTTGACTTAACATCCAGAAACATGTTTTCACGTTTTCAACAATGCATGTTTATTAACTAAAACTACAAAGGTTTTGCATTTCCTGTTTACATTCTCTTAGTACCAGATATTAAAACTTTAATTGAGGGGTTGCTATTTATTGGTCTGATAAACCAAAACAACATTCAACGTTTCCAAGCATTATAATAGCTTTCTATATATCGTTATGATGGTGTAAACATGTACATGTCATGTATTTTTGGATTTATTTTTAAGCAAAAAAAATTATCCAAAGTCCACACTAACGTCTTTACTGGATTGAAGATACGGAAGAGAAGTTAATACTAACTTATAAAATGAAATGTCTCTTTTATCATGATACTCCGAGTTTTGTCGTCTACATTTTCCTTTAAACTCTATTTTGCACGGGAGTGAGTGGAGAGGGAAAAAATACACTACCTGGCAGATTTTTATCCATAATTTCCAAAAGGCTAACGTATTTAACAGTGTCTATAATTTAATTACAGTTTTGAAAATTGTTTTTTTTTTGTGAAATTTTGATGCAGAAAAGGCGCAAAAAATATGAGCGAAAGTTTTTTAAATAGGCGTTTTTTGCTTGTAAAGCCAGATTTATCAGTTAAATTTTTTGTAAAAATTGCTTTATAAAGAGGAACTTTCTCTTACTACAAAAGATCTTAGTGTTTTGCACAAATTTTATGTCAAAGAGGAAGTATAAGAAAATTCTTGGATTTTGAAGTACAAATGCTGACGTCAGCAAAATATTGATTTTTTTGGGAATTATTTTTATATAAATTGTTGGGGGACACTTTAGACCTTCTAGCATATTTTGATCAAAATTTAATGAAGGTACCAGGAAGAAAAATATTTTTAATTACTACTGTCATTTATCCATTACAATGTGAAAAAGGGCAATGAATGACCTGTACCATATCCTGATAACTTTCGAGTTACTTGTAAGATGAGATGAAGTCAAAATATTACCCAGTCTCTCTAATTCCGTTAAAAAATAATTTCAGCGGACCCAGGACAATTTTTAGCCTTCAGAGACGGATTTTTTTTATTATTATCATTATTTTTTTTTAAAGTTTTTATTTTGGTTTTTATTTTGGCATAATAGTATATTTTTATTGTATAATAGGAGACCAAATATAACAAAATAAGTAATCGCTTTAACAAAATTTTGTTTTTTGCTTTCCATGTAAGGTTTTCACCCGTGTAAGGGGAATTAGAACTTTAGGGAATTAAGACTAGAAGTTCCTAATACCCTAGAGAATTAAGACTAGACTAGTCATCATTTACTAGAGAATTAGGACTAGATGCAGGGAATTAGGACTAGATATTTTGAATAAAAGAAACCATTGTATTGTAGTACAAAGTAGTAACTTTCGAACTTTCAAAATCAGTTCGAATCTTGCAAGGGTGTATTTGTTGAGTTTTGGTGTGAATGTGGAAAGAAGTAAAATGAAAAAAAAGAGAAAACATTATGAACTTGAAGGATATTAAAGTGTTCTTGAGATTCAACGAATATCCGAAAACGATGAAAGAATGGTGAGCAAGGTCGAATTCAATATGGCTTGTAAAAACTTTTCAATCGGAAATGGACAATTCTTTTGTCAGAAGTCTTGTGAAAATTGCCATAAACAAGGTGAAAACGAGTAGTGAACTGTATAGCATACCAGTGCCTTTAAACTTTATGAAGCAAGTAGGTGATGATTTAAGTGTATTACCAGAGGTTGATGAATATCACTACCTTATCGTTTGCATTGGCTATTTTAGTAAGTGGTCAGAGGCAAAGCCTATTATGGACAAAACAGCCCCTATTGCTCAGTTTTTGTACGAAATGATGAGCAGACATGGTTGTTTTGCAATCCAAATCAATGACCAGGGCAGAGAATTTGTTAACGAGGTATCTGTTGATCTTTAACGTCTTTCGAGTTACAAATGCCTATCATTCGCAATCAAATGGCTTAGTCGAAAGACAGAACAAAACAATCAAAAACTCGCTTGTAAAGATATTAGAAGACAACCCATCACATTGGCCCTTTAAAATCGAGGGAGTGCCTTTTGCCAATCGTGTGAGTAAACACTCTTCTACAAAATATTCCCCTTTCAAATTAACATACAATCGAGAACCATCGCTGCCTATATATGTTAAATATAAGTTATCTACAAATAATTCGGATATCCTTTGATGAGGACTTCTTTGACGCTGTGTTGGCCTTTTCTAACGTCATTAGAGAAGAAGTACATAGACAGGCTGGTGAAAACATGAATAAGGCCCGAAAGAAACAGCAACGTGATTATGACAACCGTAACAACTCTTCAGCGTCAATTGGTATTGGCATCGGTGCTGAGGTTTTGTTGAGAAACAATAAACTCAATGATAGAGAAGGTGGGGAATTTCGTTTCAAGTCGTTAGGGCCGTATATTGTTTCAAATATCACCAAAAAGGGTTTGGTCACATTGAAAAATAAAGATAATAAGGAATTGGAAAAAGAAGTATAACAAGGCGCAATTGAAACCTTTTGTTCGAAATTCGGATGGTATCAACGAATGTCAAGATTTAACAGATGACGAGATTGATTAAAAAGTGCCGTTGAGTGTATCGCAAATCCTATCGAAGACACCATTCATAACAGCTAAATTCCGGACAAAAGGCCACCTAAAAGCCCTGGTCAGAACACCAAGGCTCATGATGAAAAAGTTATGAACTACTGGGATGAGTTATCTAATGAAATTGTCGAGAAAATATTGATTGAGTCCATATTTCCGATCATGTATGCGAAACATATAACAACGTTATGAATACATGTCCCCGATTTCAAATGATCAGACAAAAGAGGGAAACGTTACTTCCTCGTAGTTAATGTTAAACCAGATGACGACATCAGAAAGTTATCACTCAATGGAAAGTTCAAAGTGAGTGTACGTGAGTTAATAAAGCTATTTGATCAAAGAAGTGGATTGGTAATGCGTATAGCCCAGCTAATTTGCGATAAAAAATGGAAATCGTCCTGGCTTATATTAATACGATAGTAACTCGTGGTATACCGTTCAGAAAATCTACTCGAAAAATACTTCCAAGAAAAATAAATTTTTCCCGAATAATCATAAACTAGAAGTAATTAACACGATGGTTACTGGTTGAAAAATGAGCACTTTCATCTAAAAACAGAAGATAAATTTATCTTATCAAAGTGAGTTATCAAATAATGCCTGGCTAAATGATACACTAATGGATGCCGCCCAAATCCATATTTGTAAAACGTTAGGAACACAAGAGAACTACCAATCGGTCTTGAATTGCCAAAAGAGAGTTAAACCTTACAAAGCAGTAACGGATGAACACAACCATTACTGCACAACGGCAGTAATCACTGGTTCTTAAGCTTTTGTTCAAACAGCTGCGTTCAAATATGTGACAGCTTGAACTCAGGCTTGACTGCATTTGCTGCTGAAATTCTTGACGCTAAATCGCCAATAGAAGCAATTTTTAATGTGTTAATGCGTAATCATCTTATTCATTGTTTGGAAAGGGCAGCTTTGACATCTTTTCCGAAGGTTTCAACCGAATATCGGAAATGTAGCTAAAGGATATGTTTTTTTATATTTTGTTAAAACATACAAAGAACTATTATTACATTCACTCATTGTTTTGATTCTATCATGTTTGGTATTAAAAATCTGAAGACCCGTCTGCGCTTGAGCAATTGATATTTCCCCTGCCACACTAAGCATTTTGATGACTTTATAAAATTAAAGCTACTAGTCCTAATTCCCTAGTCCAATCTTAATTCTCTAGGGAAATAAGACAGATGAGGTCCTAATATACCAGGGAATTGAGGCTTCTAGTCTTATTTCTCTAGAGAATTAAGATGTTTCGTCTTATTTCCCCGAGTCCTAATTCCCTGTGACATCGGTACTGCGGTAAGATAAACCTGATTCTGCATTAAATGATGACGCATGGAAATCTTTATTACATTTTTGGGAATAACGGAGGCTAGGCTATATTGTGATTAAGTCTCAGGAAGTAATTTTAAAGTTATCAGGTTGCGGTACAATGGACCCAACCTGGTTTTTTAGACCTCTTAGGGTCTAAACACATATATTACATGAGAAATCATGTATTAAACTATCAAATATCAGTAGGATTGTGACGTGCAGGAAGAAAATAATATTAATTCTCATCTCGATTTCACCTTACCTTTTGTTATCTTTATATCTTCACTCTTCTTTATAACCTATACAAAACAAATGAACAACACTCCTTGATCATGTACTGCCTACAATGTCAAGTGTGGTAATCTTATACCCAAGACTTGACCATAATCCATATTTGCGAGGTCATAAATCATCGAAAAGCAACCCCCTTGTCAAATCACTAAAAGAAGCAATATCATATAATGGTAGAAAATATATCCTGTTCTATAATTAGATTCCAGACAAATTTTCAGACAAAAATTGACGTCATTTCAAATGCTATACTTTGAAGCTATCCGGTAGGTGTACATATACGTAACAACTGATCATATTTAAATATAACTGCTGATCATCACTAGAGGAGCCAAATTGGCTGAAAATATTGTATTTTCTCTTCCATAGCGAAGTTATTCTAACGAATAATAGTGACGGAACATGAGAAACCAGCTAATAAAAAAGGCCCCGTACTGTCTGGGGATTATCGAAAATATTCGAATTCGCGCAGCGGATGACTCACCATCGCATATATTTCATAGTATGATTCCAGAAAGTACTCTTCATAATAATAATCGATGCACACGAAACCTATGGGGACTTTGACAGATATGTACACCATAAGACAATTTCAGAAATACCCCTTTTTTTTCTTTTCTTTTTTCTATTTAAAATATAAAATGGGACCAATACAAAACACTTGATACCCATGGTAGATAATCCCACCAGTAAGGTACTGCACATAAATTAGGCAACATAAATATAATGGTCAAAAATCAAATCAAATAAAACAAGAATGATTGAGACGAGGCATGTCGCAGATAAAATTATTTATAGTAGCGGAACATTAACTCTTCCAGACGATACCAAAAGAACAATAGTATTTTTCAGCACAGAGGCGTTCTGCTCTGAACTGTAGATATAACTACCATAGAGAAGTAGTTTAACTAGTGTATCATCTGATAGATCCGATATAGATCCAATTATATCTGTAATATTGTCAAGAAGTGTCTTTCGTATACGCGTATAAAAAGGACAGCGCAAGAGATAGTGCTAGCAAGAGCAGCATTATGTTGAACGGATTCTATCATATCGCCAAAGGTATTTTTGTGGGGCTGATCGTAAATAATATCAGCATAATCTGGATGTGGTCTTACGAAAGATTTATAAATGCACAACAATGACTTATGCGAAAGATATTTATGCAATCGTTTAATAACAGATATGCCCTTGGTAACCTTAGATGTCTTCTCATTTAAGTGATGCTCAAAATTAAGGTTTTTATCTAGGACTAATCCAAGATGTTTCTGAATGGACGTGGATGCAACGGAAGAGTCATTGAAATATAAAGAAGGGTGGTTATCAGGTTTTTTTTTGTGGGAAAAAATAACCTCAGTAGCTTGTTTATAAAAACCTAATTTTTATGGTGGAAATATCATTATTTAGATCCATACTGGACTTTCTTATGTCACAAACAGTAGAAAAAATAGATGTGTCATTGGCGAACAATCTAGACACAGAAATAATGTTATCAGGAAGATCATTAATATAAATTAAGAAATGCAAGGGACCAAGAACAAAGCCTTGTGGAACACCAGAATTGACATCAAACCAACTGGATGACTGACCCAATAGAAGTAGCCTTTGCTTACGATCATGCATAGAATTTTCCAAAATATTGTAGAAACCACCTTCCACACCGTAGCATCTCAATTTATACATAAGACCTTCGTGCCATACTTTATCAAAAGCCTTTGATATATCAAGAAATACGCCTCTGGTTTCGAAAGAAGGATTACTATCAAATGATTTATATATTTCATGAGTGTTGGAAAAAATATTGGCAAAAGAGAAATTGATCTATAGTTTTTAACAAGGTTTTCACTTTCTTTCTTGTGAACAGGAATAATATTTCCTTTCTTCCAAGTATCAGGGAAACGGCCTGATCTGATTGCTGATTCAAAGAGCAATTTTAACGGACGAATAATAGAATCACCACACATTTGGATCATCTTTATAGAAATATTATCATGGCCATGCGCTTTGTTAGAATTCAAGTGATTTATGATCTTTGATAAATCTGAGGACGAAAAAGTAATGCTACTAATTTGCGTATTAGTTTTGTAACTGATTTCAGGAAGGATACTACTATTATTCAGGATGTTACATTAGTCGGCAAAAAAGACATTAAAAATACCAGCTTTTTTCTTGAATTCGGTTTCAAATATACCGTTCACAGGAAGAGGAGGAACTATTGGTGTTTTGACCTTGTTCATAAAACGTTTTAATATAGACCAGTATGTTTTTGGACCAGTCAAGGGATCATTTAGTCTTTTACCAAGATTTGTAAAATACGAAGATTTAGTTTTGTGGCTTCCTTTAGATTGATTTCATCTACCTGTTTTTTGCCACCAGAGATATATCTCTTGTATAACCTATTTTTATGTCGAAGGCACTTTTTATTTCTTTATTCATCCATGGTGGATCTTTATTGCTACATTTAATTGTTTCATGTGGAATACATTTTCTAAAGATATTGAGCAGGGTGTTATTAAACAGTTCCACTTGATCGTTAATATCGAGTTTTACAAAGGCCCTGGCCCACTCAAAGTTCTCAACACTCCTCTTAATGAGGTTTATTTGCGCACGATTATAATGCCAAACCTCCCGTTCGTATGGAGGAGGCGAATGTATCTTAAACTTTTGTATAGATCATTTGATGATGACACGTACTAAAGAGCGAAGGATGAGTACCACTTTCCAGAACTAGATTTGGCTGACTTGCGAAAATAAGATCAATACATGAAGGGGACTTATTTGGTTCAAAGTTTGTTGGCTCTTTAATTATTTGGGAATATCCTAATAAACCTGATATGTTATACAATTCCAAGCCACATAGGTTACTTATTCCCTCAGCCCACCAATTAGTACATTTTGCATTCAAATCTTCTATTACTAAACTACAAATTGGCGATTCCAGGGCTTGACTAGAGCAAGTTTGCTCAAATCCAGAGAGAAAAAAGTTTGTTTCATCTGTTGTTTGGCTAGGAGACATGTGACAAAACATTTTGAGCTCGTGACCCTAATTTCCCCAACAATACACTCGTTTGAAAATGTGATATAATTTCTCCTAACGAACCGTAGATCTTCTTTGTAATAGATACACACGCCTCCTCTTTTTGTATCAGATCGATTATCAGATCTGATCATAGCATAACCCTGGAGACTTAATTAAGATCATCACTTGGATAATCAGAATCTAGGAGGATTTCAGAAACGTAAATAATATCGAAGTTATGGACTGCATAAGCTTCTAAAAGAGAAATATTCACGCAATTAAAAGATGAAATTCCATTAACATTCCAATGACACAAAGAAAGATTTTGATTGCATGATATTCCAGGCCCTAGGTTGACTTCAATGCGCGAAATTAAATGTTATTTATAGGCATCGCAATGTACGGAAAACACTTGACGACATAATGAAAATACACATATGGCCTCGTCATCAAAACAAGTAATGTTATCAAAAATAAAATAAAAACAATTAATTCAAAATACTTAAGCATGGCCTAGAAAATATAAAAAATGCAACAGACATGATATCTTTTGAAATATTAATTCTAAAGAACTAAAGTTAAAAGTTTTATATACGCATCATAGATACAAAAGTAAATAACTCAAGGGAGTAATAGATTGGCACATTACTATGATATGCTTCAATAATCTTGTCATATTAAAAATATAATTCTAGTAAGGGACGGCATGATATAGAAGTGGGACCCATAAATATGAGACCATTAAAATAAAAGTGGGACCCCAAAAATAAAAGTACTCTTCTCCCTTCAAAAAAAAATGGTACCACTGATTAAAAGTTGGACCCCAAAAATAAAAGTGGGACCCCCAAAATAAATATGAAATCGAATATTTTTCCTCTACATGTAAACAAAAGTAGAATGTCAATGCCGGACAACAGCGTAGTTTGAGATAAAAAGATGAGGGAGCTACAGTTGAGTGAGATCTGGCCAAATCTTTGTCTCTGTTAAAATCAACATGTATAGTAATTGCTCTAATAAACCCCTGGCGCTTATTAAATTTACGTAATCTTTGACGGGGCGCTTAATAGAAAAAACTTCCTGCTTTATACTTTGCTTAGTAATCTAATAAGCTCCCTCTTTGAGCAATAATGCAAGTCCAATAAGCTCCAGGAGG
>JAULBZ010006154.1:0-12648 GCA_032360805.1 Neoturris breviconis
TTCAGCCAACTTGGCTGAAAATATTCTGAAAAATCTCTCCTCCACAGTGATGACCGGCTGTTATTTCGAGCCCTGACATTCCTTCTCCAGAAGATAACAAACAAGTTTTACCTGGAAGATATACTCACATGCACACATTGAAATATACTCACCAACAAATTTTCCAATTAATCTAATATATTGACTAAACTATCTAAACTCCTAATGTGTAGTGCAGTATTATACCATACATAAGTGAAGAAACGGTTAAAGTTATTATATATACAAAAATATATAAAAGAAAGATACCTGTATCCAGCAGGGCATGTTATACATTCATTCATTCCTATTAAACTGTACTGACCATCAACACAGTTTGTAGGTATTTGGTCCACACTTGCACACATTTTGCCAGCAGGACAAAGTTTGCAACTTTCTTGTTTTGTTTGATCTTGATATGTTCCATTTATACAAAGTTGTGGGTCATCAAGTCCATCAACTGGACAACTGTATCCACTAGGACAATCTTTACATACTGTATGATCTGTTGATGCATGAGTACCTTTTAGACATTTGACTGGAGTAATCTTATCAGCACAACTACATATATAAAATAGATACCGTAAATCGTTAATTTAACGCCTTAGGCGTTTAATAAATTTTCACGATTTTAGGAGGGCAAGAGGAAGATGTAAATTTATTTCCTAATCAATTGAGACAAATCCTCAATTCACTAGGCTCAAAGGGGTCTTTTTCTAATCAACGCATCCCTTAAGGAGAAGAAGGGTGCTTATTAGAGGGAAGCGTTTATTAATTTTTTTGTCTTTTAGGGGGAGGGAGGGGCCTTTATTAGAGAGACGGCGTTAAATAAATTTAAGACTTATAGCAAGCCTAAACATAAAATATTTGGAAGTCTAACAAGTTGAGTTAATAAATAACAATGTATCACAAATCTAAAACACCTAAAATTCAACTTTAACTTGTAAAAAATACATACACAAATTAAAATCAAATATATCAGCACAAAACTTACATGTGTCCATTGGGGCAAGCATCACAAGCAACAGAGGCTTCTGGACTATATGTTCCATTCAAACATGTGAGACAAGCACTTGTTCCATTATACGAATATGTACCAGCAGGACAAGGATCACAATTATGAGTTGTTGTGTTTGCATTAAATCCTCCAATACATTGCTAAAATTGAAATTAAGAAAATAATGGAAATTGGGTCTAGTACAAGGTTGAAATACAAGAAATTTAATACCTAGAAAACAGAGTGAAATGAAATACTGTATTTCTTTTAACAATACACAAATAAATACATACACTGGAACTAAACTTTTACATACAATTATCCCATAAAATGATTGGATGATATTACACTTACCTGAGGAGGATTATATACTGATGCACAAACAAAACCATTTGGACATGAAGTACAGTTATCATTTCCAAGTTCTGAATATGTTCCAAGGGAGCATTCAGTCAAAGTTCCAGTCACAGTACACTTGAAACCGGCAGGACATAATATGCATGCTGATGCTCCAGCTAAACTAAATGACCCAGAAGGACATGTCTATGAAAAAGAAAAGTTAAATTCATTGCTTAAAATTATAACTGTAGATTGTTTACGTTTCAATATCAGAATGCAAAATTAAATCAAAACCTACAGTATACTCAAAACATATAATCACTGCGACAAAGTGATTTATTGAGTATAGCTTCATTCTATATATTAAAGACTCTGCTCAAAAATTGCTCCTAATCATCAAGCTAATCATCAAAATAACTGTCAGGAATCACCTGTAGAAGAATGATTTTTGAGTATAGTATTCAGCTGCATAGCTGAAAACTGTACTAAAAAAAACTCCTTCACAGATGATATCCAAGCGTTATATTGAGGCCTTAAATCATTGAGTATTTGCTCAAATTTTTTTGAAAGCACTGTATTTATCGTACATACCAAGCAAGATGATGGAGAAGATTGAGAATGATTTAAATTGTAAGATCCAGCAGGACAAGGAGTTGATGGGTTGGCTAAACCAGCACAGCTACAAAAACAAATGCAATAAGAATTAGCATGAATGCCTCATGAAACTGCCTGTCTGCAATATCACACTGTCTCATGTCGTATCCAGGGCATTTTTGGGCATACCTGTTTTGAGCAGATGAGCCTTCTTGGGCAAAGGAAATTACCCCTATTTGATGGTTTATTTGAACACTTTTACCTAAGCTTTTTCTGATATCAGAATCGAGTGATGATGTAATTTAGTATTATTAAAATGAGAATGAAAAAAAAGCTCAATTATTTGGGCTCCCATACCTGTACACCGGTATCAAAATTGCCTTGGATTTGTCCCTGCTGTCTGTTTTACAAATTAAAATTAAATTCCCTCCCTATTAAACAACTAAAATGCTGGACATCAAAGTGATCAAAAAATTGTTCAAGTCTGCCATAAAGACGTTTTCAATGTTGTTCTGGTGTCTTTATTGTGGACTTTGAATCAGATTTCGCCTATTGGGACAAATGTGCTAATTTTTCCTTGTGAAAATGAAAGTAATTTAAACCTAAGAGATAATATAATTGCACCTATATGCATAAGTTAGGAAGTTCATATTAAAATATATTCCAAGCAACAAGCTTGAATATAACTACCAGAAATCACCTGTGGAGGAGGGTTTTTTTTACGCTATACTTAAAAAAAAAAAACACTCCCTCACACGTGATGCCTAGCAGTTATATTCAGGCTTGAGCAATCTCAACAAAGCATAAACTAAACTTACTAATAACCGAATGGGCAAGGTAAACAACCGCCTGATGCATTCCAGTACTGACCAGCAGTACAATTGGCAAAAGAGCAGTTACAATCAACACCACAATCACATATTCCTGAAAATTATAAACAGTCATATAGTTTCTCACTGATCAAAACAGTCTATTAGTTTAGAAATGTGTTAAAATATATTTTAAAAAAAAATTATACCATTTTTTATCATAAACACCATGCTGATGATCAAGAACAGTAAGCCTGACCAAATATTATGTTTGTTCTTCAGAAAAACAAAGTATCAATACAATATAGCTATAGTTTTGATAGAGTATAAATTCTTAAACATTGGAGAGATAACATGGAGAGATAACATGGATAATACCATTGACCAACCAGAATTAAATGATATCCATTTTAACAAAGAAGATATTGTTGAAGCTATAAATAATATATCACCAAACTTAGCAGTTGTTTTTTTGGCAATACTCTTGAAACAATGCAGAGACTCTTAGCAACCCTGCTTTACATGATATGATGATATGGTGGTGATGCCTTAATGAAGGAGTCACACCACAAACCAAAAAGACGAGTCATATCCACAAAGGAGGCAACCAATGAAATCCTGCTAATTACCACCCTGTAGTTTTAACATCACATTTAGTTAAAATATTAGAAAAGATATATAATGAGAAAACAAATAGTAGGTTTCTTAGACGAGCACAACGAACTCTTCAATAAATCACAGCACGGTTTAGAAAAGGTCAGTCCTGCCTTAGTCAATTATTAACTCATTTTGATACGATCCTATCATATCTCGAAAAAGGTATTGACACTATTTACCTTGATTTTAGCAAAGCATTCGATGAAGTAGACCATCAAATTATTGTAGGCAAATTAAGGGAAAAGTTAACATGGAACAAGTCTTTTCTAACCAAAAGAGAACAAGTGGTATTGTAAATGGTGAAGTCAAGTCCTGAGTCCATTATTTCAAGAGTACCACAGGAATCAGTGATTGGTCCTCTTCTGTTTCCGTTAATGATTGCAGGATATTAAAACGAATACATGATATTACTGGCACATTTAAATTACAAAGTGATTTAAACTGGTCCATTAGTGGGCATTCCTAAACAACATGCAGTTAAATGGATGCAAGTTTGGACATGTGAATATGGTAAGGATGATGTTAGGAAACACTTGTTATACCTGTAACTGACAAAGTCATTAAAATTGAACAAAAAGAAACAGTTGAAGATCTGGGAATAATCATGAGTAATGATTGCCACTTTACCTAACATGTACTGAGAGAAACAAACAAGACGAAGGAATTGAGTAGTTTGATTCATAGACCTTTTCAATCAAGAGAAAAAATGTTTTACTATTTCCGGTTTTTGGTGCAAAAAAAAACATGTGAAACTTTTATGCCATTTTGTCTTCTGTTTTGCTTGAGCGCCGGATTGTTTTAGCCAAGCTCTGCGCATGTGCGAATTGATTTCCAGAATCTGAAATCAGTTGTTCTGACGTCATAGAAATCATATGGAAAAATCGTAGTTTGGTTATAGACCAATCAGCTCAGCGAAGGGCTATAAATGTGTAGGCTACAAAGTGATCTAGCTTTTTTCCTTTTTGTAGCTTTAACGTTCTGTGGGCAGTTCAATTTTCTAATATAAAATCAACACACGTTTGATATAGCTTAACATAAAGTTTATTTCGTAATAATACCTACCTTCTGACAAATTTAAATTACATAGAAATATTAACACAATAATGAACAGACTCCGTTTCGACTTTAACCAAGGAATCAGGTACATTTCGTTTTCTTCTTTCATTATTTCCACTTTCTACACATGCCAGTGTAGTACCTGATAGATATCAGTTTAAATTTAAATACTATGCAATGAGAAATTGTGGTAAAATGAATTATTTAACTAAAAAATCTCAATAAATTCAATTCACAAGTTCGCGAGATGTGAAGCTGTGAACGTGAATTGGTGAAATCTCAATATAAATTTAATTTTTTTTCGGAGAAATCAGATTCAGTTATAAAAACAATCTGAAGTCGCTTTACTAGATTATTTAAACCAATCATATCTCTGAATTTTAACATAATAGCTAAATTCGTACTGTATACAACTCAATAGCGGTCAAATTAAAAAAATGTTTATCACGGCGACCGTAACAACGATGGAATGCGGGATGTCTGAAAAGTTATTAATAAATGAGCTAAAAGCAAGGTAATTAGCTCGTTTGGATC
This sequence comes from Neoturris breviconis, assembly GCA_032360805.1. Lineage (NCBI taxonomy): Eukaryota > Metazoa > Cnidaria > Hydrozoa > Anthoathecata > Pandeidae > Neoturris > Neoturris breviconis. The sequence continues at coordinate 5,005 of JAULBZ010006154.1, forward strand.
GATTCTCAAAGATCTTAATATATTTCTTTCCAAATGCAACTATTATACTTTTATTTTTAAACCGATCACCCCTAGGCTGCTTCTGTAAAAAGTTTCAAATATGCGCTTTGGTTTTGGACCGCATGTTCGGTTATTTCGAATGTTTTGTTTTTTTAACTAATCGAGTCAAAAAAATGAACAGCCGAGTCGAATCACAACAACGAAAATAACAAAATATGGTGGCAACACAACTCGCACGCAGCGATTGTTTATCAAATTTGTGGTACCGGATTTATAGTTCTTGGCGATTCGTAGTCGGATAATTCCCGGGGTTTTTTTCTGGGAATGTGTCATTCTCCTATCGTACTTCATCATGTCTCCAACCCTTAATTAATGGGCAGACTGTTTTTCATCCTACAAATGCGTTTTCTCACAAGAAGGGGGTGCATGTGGGGCCGGAGTGGCGGGGGAGACCGACCAACTTTCAATTTTTAGGAGAAGTTAACTCTACCCCTCTGCTCTGCTCTTGTAAAATATATGATATTTATGAAATACATACATGTTTAGGGCGCAGACGGACATGACCTATTTTTAGAGCAATTTTTTTTAGCTAGCTACATGCCATTACAAATTTTGGTAGCTAGCTAAGTAATTATCTCAAAAAGTACATAATATTTTTAAATGGGGTGGCAAGCAAATAAAAGGTGAACAAATTATCTTTTCAATGATATATAACATGTTGATTGAGATTTAGATTATCGAACTCAAAAAAAAATAATTACATAGCTAGCTAGCTATATAAAAAAAAAATATTGGAATATGCCATACGATAATAAATTAAGTACGATAATCTTTACGTACCTGTGAATAGAGGGCTTTAATTAACGATATGCGGATGGGAAAGGATCACACAGAATAATAAGCAATGAAGAGTCATATATTGGCAGAAGAAGTGGGACAGGGAGGATGCATTATAATGCATATATGCATTACTTATATGGGATCTATGCATAGATCCCATTTGGTTCTATATATTTGGTACTAGGCCTTCAAAGATTTTCCACAGATAAATAAGTACCATTCTCTTCTTCGTTGGAGAGTGTATAGCTGTAGATGCTTTCTTTTGTATTATGGATTTTCCTTAAAGTCCCATTGTACAGTTTCAATCATTTGAATATATCCTACTTTTGTTGGAGACCATAGAGTCACATGGATGATGAAGTATAATTAGTAGAATCTCTTAAGTCAATTTTTTTGGCATTATCGTAGAATTTCAGATTTTGTACTATTAAAAGACATATTTTTGGTTTCAGCCCAGTTGTAGATTGAGTTTAGATCCTCTGGCAATTTAATAGTGTCATTTCTGTGCTTGATTCCTTTTATAACTCTGGTGTCTCTGCAAAACATAAGAGTGTTTAGAACTTTAGATTCAAGTCAATGTCTCCCATACTGTAAGGATCAGGAAATAAGAGGGTCCAAAACACTTCCTTTTGGCACTCCTGATAATACTGGTGCTGAGAATGAGTGGATTCCATTTACAACGACCGCTTGTGTACGGTTATTCACTGGTTAAGAATATACTTATACTATAACGTTTCTGTTAAAAGTGAAAAGAAAAGTTGTAATAATGTTTTTCGAATACTGTAAGGGACCGTCTCAAAAATAAAATCTACTGAAGAGAGTACTAAAAGTTAATGACCTTGTAATGGATTGGTTTCTTTGTACCGAACAAACCAATCCATTACAAGCTCATTGACATAACAACCTTCTGAACAGATTCATTTTTATTGAATTTTGTCAATTTTAGTTAACAAAAAAGCTGATTTTGGAGCAAAATTTTGAGATGGTCCCTTTGTTGAGTCACGTTTAAATATGTTACTTAAGTAAGCACCACATGAGAAAAGATGCAGTGTATATTTAGAAGCGGTGCTTATCTAAAATATTTCACAAAAACTGCTGAATCAAAACTCTGGCAATTGATTGGTTTCTTCATACTGAAGAAACCAATCAATTGCAAGCTCATTGACTTAAAACTCTACATCGTTGATTAATTTTTCTTAAAATTTATAGATTTTGACCTCTTTAAAGCAATTAAAATATCTACTTTAAAACGAATTTTGGAGACAGTTCCTAATTTTCTTTCAATCTATATATTTCTAGAATTAAATACAATTGACAGTGACGAACATGTAATCATGACAGATGTTTCATTGCCTCTTTTTAATAAATTGGAAAATGAGACCTTGCTTACTCTGAAAAGTATTCAATCCATAGAAAAAATCAAGTTTAAGACATGTAACAAGAAAACGTATCGTTCTGGGGCATGGTACATTGGAGATTTGAATGGAAATCGACGCAGTGGTTGGGGTCAATTCAAATGGTCCAACGGTGGATATTATGAAGGTTGTTATTTTGAAAATGAAAGAAATGGAAAGGGAAAATATATTTGGAAAGATGGTTCTGTATATAATGGCTCTTTTAAAAATGACTTAAGGCATGGTTATGGTGAACTGACTTGGCATGCTGGAGAGGTATGTCGCCAACGTTTAAAATACCTGCCAGTAATCTCTGTGGAAGAGAGATTTTTCAGAATATATTCAGCCAATTTGCCTGAAAATATTCCGAAATATCTCTCCTCCATAGTGATGACTGGCAGGTATTATTAACCCCTGTGATACTTTTTGTGTGCTGATCACAGTCCACAGAAAAGATGCTAGAACACTTCATATTTGCTGCTTAATATTTTTATACTCAGGAGTTCCTCTTATTTCAGAATAATGAGACCGTGTTTTGCTGTTTTCTTTTGTCATGTTCAGCATTCAGCACTATGTATTTTGTTGCTGACATTTACATTCCTTATTTCCAAAGCATGTTAATGAAGTGCAAGTTGTAGAAACCAAATCAGTTTTTGCATTAATTTTGATTTATTGAATTTCCTATGTATAGCTGCTTCAAAGTGTAAAAATAATGAAGTAAATTTATTATCACAGAGATTTATTTTTGCAGTCCACTGCCTTTTAGAAATTTTACAGGGAATTATTTCCGTGCTTATCTACAATACATTTTAGTTTTGTAGTGAAAGCCCAGAGGTTTGAGAAATTATTCATCATTTTTTCCTCTGCTTTAAATTTCACAATTTTTGCCGTTGCCCCAAAATCTGTGAAAAATGCGAAATGCAATCCCTCCAAAAATTAATCTCTTTAAGGTAGCGACTAATAAAAATACAAGCCCGCCCATTACCATTATTGCTTCAAAAATTAAAGGGATCAATTAGATTATTAGATTCCTTGATTCCTTCGTCAGTCAGCCTGTCTTATTTATAATGCAGTTGTTCTATATTTATAAAATTGTTCTCTATTTTAACAGTACATAAAAGGGCACCAACCAATAGTGTATTTGCAGTGTTAATGCATTGAACTTGAACTTCTTTGTTCCTCTGGTTAGATGTGAAGACTGGCAGGAAATATTCTCTATTATCACGTTTATGGTCTGATATGGAAGTCTGACAGAATTAACTTTAGTTGGTCAATAAATCTTTTCTTTTTCAATAAACCACAGTCAGATCAGAGATCGATTGTCACTTTAGTTCCACACCAAAATAAATAAATAAAAGAATGATAATCAATCTGATTTTGCAACTGCACTTACAAATGATCACTCTGATTGAAAGAGAGACAAATTTTACTCTGTAAACTAAGCAAATTAACTATGTATATGTGTTAAAGCTATATAGCCTGGAGTTCTCAAAAATCCCTCCTTCACAGTGATTATTGCCTCTTATTTCGAACACTAGATAAATATATGTGACCTATTTGTAGGTTTATCATGGACAGTTTTGTAATGATATGCGCCATGGTTATGGTACATACACGTGGCCTGACGGTAGTAAATATGAAGGAAATTTTCAAAATAACATGAAGTCTGGTTTTGGTGTATTTACTATGAAGAATGGTGATATATTTGAGGTAAGATCATCAGCTATCATTTATATTTCAGTGGTTGAAATAAGGACTAAACTAGAAGTCCCTGAGCTTTAACAATTTCCGCAAGCAAGTAACTTCATTTTTGATTTCTATGAGACTTTGACCGCATTCACCAAAATGATCAATTTGTGATTTTTGTTGACTTAGAAAATTATTTGATTTGATTTTTTTTTTTCACTATTTATAAGGATTTGACCAGAATTATATTTGGACTTAGTAAATCTTTTGCAAAATAATTTTTTTTTCTGTGGAACATTGACCACAGGATAAGTCAAATTTTTTATAAAAATAATTTATAAAATTTCAAGTATTGAAGTCTCCATTTTGATTTTGAGAAGACTCCTTCTTCAATTTTGAAATAAATATATAATGTGAACATTACATTTAAAACATTTATAAAACATTTATAACACAATTATACCTCATACTGCATCCCAGTGGGCAAATATTTCTTCAAAGGCAGCAGTAAAGACGCTAGAATAACGCCATCCAACATTGTTCTAGCATATTTACTGCAGATTTTGAACAAGTTTTTGCGCACTGGGATAGTTCAACCCAGCGGGCAAAAACTTGTTCAAAGTGTGCAGTAACAACATTTTCAACGTTGTTCTAGCGGCTTTACTGCGGACTTTGAGCAGAGTTTTGCCCGCTGGGAAGTTATTTGAAATAATTTTATTGCATTGTAGGGTATTTATAAAGATGATCACCGGTGTGGACCTGGTATTCTAACTTATAAAGTAAGTGGTCAACAAGATGTGGGAATATGGAATTCATTATTGTTAAAGAAACTATGCACTGTTGTTGAAGATGCATTCCTATATGAGCATTTTGCAGATCATAGTATTAATGCTGGAGATAATTTATCACCAAAGATTAAAGCTTTAAACTCAGCTCGAAGTACACCAAACCCACATAATGAAGTATCTGCATCAGATCAACTGATTGATATGCCAATCTCTTTTCCTTACACAGAAATATTAAGTGGTGTACGTGGTGTATCTAGTCCAAGAGGATCGTTAGAAGAATTATCCGAGAAACTTTTACAAGTGGCATCACTTGGAGATGTTAAAGCTGTTAAAAATATTTTAGAACATAGACTCGTTGATCCTAATGTTGCTGATAGTACTGGGCATTTTCCCGTCCTGGCTGCTTCGGTAAATAATTATAGTTGTGCTTGGTTTTCCATTCTCTGTAATTTTCTATAGTAGGAGGAATCAAATAATTAAAAGGAATTAAATGTCATTTAAGAAGTGTTTAGTGGAGATAGATTTAATCATTTTTTATGCTGCTTGACTACACTAGTATAGGAGTAACTCGGGGGAGGGGGGGCAGGGGGTAGGGCTATATATTAATTTTTGATTTGATCCTTGAGCTCTTACTCTAAAATTGTCACATGATTAGTTCTTTTTAATAGCAATTGTATCATCATTAGTAATTATTCTGAAATAAAGTTGTTTATTCCATCAAAAAAGATTGTTTACCATACAGTATGTCATATTTCGCATGTTATTTCCAGTGTTTGAAATATGTAAGTGCAAATAATCACTGTGGAGGAGAGATTTATGTGTGCATACCAATGCTCAAAATTCTCTCCTTCACAGTGATTATTTGCTCTTATTTCAGACGCTGATTTATGCTCACTGCATCTGACCAAACTTTTATATGTTACATTTCAGATTAATTGTCACCTAGATGTTCTAAATTGTCTTCTTGATCATGGAGCAAACATCAATCTGTTAACAAATGAAGGACTTTCAGCATTAACAGCTTGCCATGTTTTATTATATACTCAACAAAGCTTTATATCTAATATTGCTGAAGATATTGCCAATGAGAACTTGTTTAATACTATTGAACTGGAGAAAAAGACAGGAAATGTGATTAATCGGAATGAAAGAAAGATGATAATGGCTATATATGAAGCAATACATAAGCCCTTTATCGCTCCTCCGAAAAAAACAAATTCTAAAGCAAAGCCAAATATTAGAAAGCAAAAGTCTTTTCTAAAAAGATTAGAGAGTATAGATGGGGCTCGTTCCATATGTTCAACTTCAAAGGCTATGAACATTTCTGATGAAGATGAAGATGAAATAGACACAGTCTATGACCAATGGAAATTAGATTATTATCAGAAATCTATGGATCGAGTGAAACAAGTTGAAGAAATCAATAGGACATTTAAGGAGTTTATGTTAAATCCTTATATTGATGTTAGAGAGGAACAAAACTCCGATGGTGATGATATAGATGATGCAATTACTTGTGTGAATAGTGCAAGAAGGAGTAAATCTCCAAAATCAGAGAAAGCTCTACGAACTACTGTCATGAGTGTTTATGGATACAAATCAATGAGCTCCCAAAAAACTGTTGCTAGTGGAAATCGTAATAAAGTACCAGTTGTGAATATGGCAGTTACAAGCCTTCTAAATATGGAAAGGTATATACGATTCAGGCTATAATGCTTCAAACAATACTCAAAACTCCCTCCTCCACTGTGATTTTTTGCTCTTATTTTGAACACATTTTTTCAAAGCTGAGACAATGGGATTCGCCCCTTCATCTTTTTACTTTTATTTTATAAACAACCCAATTTTTAGGGGTCGCACCAAAAATTGTTTAGCAAATATTGGACTCACCTCAAAACATTGTTTACCAATTGTTTTGGTAAACAATTGCAAATTTTAAAGCAAATGGTTTACATTATTTTAGAAACAGGAAGAGCGAACCCTTTCTGATGTTACATTAACACTACAAGTTCTCACAAGAACAGCAACTTTAAGTAGATTTTTGGCCAAAAATGGTTAAACTGTATTATGGCTTATTTTAAAGTTTCCAAAAATAGTGAACACAGGCTATGAAAATTAGCGTACAGGGTACGAGGTCTTATAAACACAGGCTATGAAAATTAGCGTACAGGGGTACGAGGCCCTATTTAACAAGTCATCTCTTCAACTTTCAAGTTCTGCTCTTTGTTATTGTAGTGTGCAAATTTCGCCCTCCTCTTTTTTATGTCTGGCAATTTTATTCACCACAAATTAATTAATTGCTTAGCAATTGTTTACCATTTTAGAGATTTTTTGGGCAATTGTTTATTTTTGCCACGAAAAGAAAAAGGTGTATTTTTTTTTTTTTTTTACTAACAAATTTATTTTATCAAATTTTTTGTTCCAAAATAATATGACGTGAAATATTCTGATATGTTATATTAACTTATCGGAATCTGCCCTCCCCCTAATTTTTTGTAATAACTTTTTTTCCACTAAAGCTATCGAAACTTGGTGACTTTTCATATAATTCTATTTTACATCTTTTGACAAAATTTCGAAGCTATACCTAATAAAGCAGTTGAGATAAAGACTATATTCTGAAACAACTTAGAGCAAAATTTCTGTTATTTAATTGCATTTTTTCTTCAAACGTAATTATGAATAACTTAAGTTGCATTTGGAATTGAAACTTTCTCTAATTACTACTTATGGTGATGGGAATTATTTGGTAAATATTTATCACATGACCATTCCGTTTTCCCCAATTTCTCCAATTTCGGGATTTTATTCTGGTTTTCAGGATTATTTATCCCTCTTTCTGTTCGAATTTCATAAAACCAGGCTTTGCCATGAGTATCGAGGTGCGTGTGCGATGATTCGCACGCGTTGGAGGTTCTAGGCGTGCGATGGTGTGC
>JAULBZ010006155.1:0-12647 GCA_032360805.1 Neoturris breviconis
ATCAAAACTAAATTGTTCAATTCCTTCCTATAGTGGTGCGTAATAGGAATCCAAAACGAGTCACGTGACAATTTCCTATATAATTTCCAATTAAACCATGTTCTTTCGCTGTGATATCATTTTCTATAAAAATTGTTGATTTTGCATATTTAATAGTTAAAATTTGCATGTGACTAGTTGAATTCTAATTGCTGATGATTATTCTGTCCAAAATTCAACCTCGTTTCCAGGGCTTCTTGCCTTTTCGAGCACGGAAGAGTGTTCGAAAAGGCAAGAAGCCCTGGGAACGAGGTTGGGCTGCAGTTCGTCCCAAAACATTTTCATCGTGATTGGAGATTATCTCTATTATAATTTAAAACTTTTTATCTTTCTTTAATAATAACCAACTGTATATGGTATGGTATAATCATTGCTCATTTTGCAACATTTCGTTCATGTCAACCGGCTCAATGGAAAGTATAGACAACACTCTTCGTTGACGATCTTCACCACATAACATCGCCTACAAAAAAACAACAAAAAATATTTTGTTCAACAAATGTAACTGCTGGACATCATCACCTGTGGAGGAATGTTTGTTTTTTGTTAAGAAAAACACTCCTCCACAGCTGAAATCTATCAGTAATGTTCAGGTTTGCACAGTACTTTAAAGGCCGTTAATCCAGGGCGGTAAGCTTAAGTATAAACCATGCTTTTGATTAGAGCTACTGTAACTACTCTCTTTGGATTGTATTAAAGCATTCAAATCTTCATAGTTTGAAAAATTCTCCCGCCACACTTTTTCCCAATCCTGGGTGACAGGATTGCTTCCGAGTTCGTATGGCCTTTAATAAACATTTATTTATAGTGGCTATTTAGTTTTTAAGGGTCACTCGCAAATACTGTTCTCCATAGGCCAATGGATAATAGCGCTATTTACCAAAACACAAGTTGGGGAATAACGTAAAATACATGATTTATTATTCCCAAAGCTTTTAATGTTGGTTCTAACTAAAGTTTCCATAGGCAAAAGAAACCGAAGATACAAGTTCTTATGAAATGTCTCAAGCATGTTTCTCGATACAGCGGTAGTTGGCATCATAAAAAAGAAATGAAGAACAGAAAGAGGAAGGGGAGGGGGGGAGGGGCAACATAAAGAAATGAGGACAAAAATATAATTATAGTGACTAATAGATACCGTAATGCATCGATTAAACGCCCCCTTCTATATTTGAAACAGCAGCAATGCTCACGTAGCAGCCTTATGGTAAGTGTACTACGAATAAAAAACGAAGTTTAATATTTCATTTTTTTTTTTATTTTTTTTTTTCTCTGATGAACGGGAAATTTCCTATACACTCATTTTGGTCTGAAAATAAGTTTTATCGTCGGAAACTTGTTTCAAAACTAAATTTTGCAGGAACAACCAAACCAACCTTTCTTTGCCTTTTCCCTGTAACTACCACACGTGTCTTATTGTCTTCACTTTGGTTGAGAAAATGATATCGCTGACGCTGCACCACAACTTAACATCATCGATGAAGACGATATAGATAAGGAAATTGACATTGTTAACTGTTAAACATTTATTGTTAAAACTATCATACATTTTGTTTGTATTTTATTTTTTTACTACTGTAATAACAATTCGCAATTCTTATATTTTTCAATAAACGCCACTTTTTTTAAACGCCCTCTCGATTAAACGCCCCCTCTGCAAATGAAAATATCTAATAAACGCCCCCGGCGTTTAATCGAAGCATTACGGTATGCCTATAAATTCTGTGTGTTACATGAGTATTTACTGTATAAATAAAAAAATTGTAGCTACCTTGAAATATACTTTGAAACGTTCCAGTAAGAACTTCCATTTTAATTCTGTTTTTCTGTTATTATCTAAACCACGGAATGTATCAACCTGTACAAAACCAATACAAACAATAAATAACATAAAAACAAAGAACAGAGTCATCAAAGTTTAGCTACATAAATAATTAAGATGCAATATATCTTTTGCCAAAGCCTGAATATAACTGTCGGACATCACCTGTGGAGGAGTGTTTTTTTAATATAGTATTAAGCTTAAAAGCTGAACACTATACAAAAAACACACCTCCACAGGTGATGTCCAGCAGCTATTCAGGCTTGTAAAATGCACAAAACCTCGTATTCTCAGGATTTTCAAAATCCCAAGATTTTGAGTACTACATTGCAAGCATAGAAATCGACAAAGCTGATTGGTTTAATTTGCAGGTTATGTTTTTACGGACTGAGAGAAGTGACACTCATACTGAGAACCTAATAAATGTGCATAGACCACACAACAAGTGAAGGTCTCTATATTTATTGTAAGCTAGAAGATCATAGCATACATTCGCTTGTTTAGCTCTGTCTATGCACAAACGTCATATTCTCGCTTCTATTTCGGTCTGCAAAAACAAAAAGAAAAAATTAAATCAATCAAATTCACTGGATTCTCAGTTTTCATCGGTATTTATTTGAGCATCAGTGTACAGATGATGTAGTCTTGAAAATCATGGGCTTTTTTAAAACTGAAAATGTCACGTTTGTGCATAGGCCAAGATATCAGATTGAGGTCTATAAGCGTAGGCTAGAAGATCATTGACTCCGGACACTTGTTAACAAACAAAAGACTTACATTGAAGCCAAGAGCTTTTTCGGCATTCTCTCTCGATATAACGAATCCATCTAAACCATTTGTGTAATCACTCAAACATAGACGAATCTCAAATGAACTGGACGTAGACGTAATATTCATCTGAACTCCATCGCATGTAGGATTAACACATTGTTGAGTTATATGGTCCACACGACGTTTGCATGATGAACTAAGAAAAAAAAAAAAAACTATTTACTGCAAAAAACTACTGCATAAAATTAGCAGTTAACGTCTGATGCCAAACCAAGTAAGAGTTAAACATAGCATGCAATAAAGATTTGCATACATTATGTATCACAGTACTATGCATACCGTGTTCCTGTATTTGATTATATGCTTATAAAATAGAGAATAATATGCTATATTATATTTATATAGGCTATATGTATATAAACTTTATAAATATAGGATATGTATAAGACTATATATACACAAGTTATATGTTTGTAGGCTATATGTAGATAGGTTACATGTAAATAGGCTATATGCATAATAGACTATCGGCTATAGGTATGTGTGCTATATACACACAACAAATGCAAGGTGTGTATAAGTTAAGTATACATAGACTATGTTACATGTATATAGGTCATATGTACATAGGCTATCTGTATATAGGTTATAAGCTACATGTAATATTTTACTCAAGGACAATGTTTCATTACTAGTTTGAATTGTGCTTCATTTTTTCATTTGAACTTTGTTCAAAAAATTCAAAAAATCGCGATGTTCACAATATTGGCGATGATATAAAACAATTGGATTTAATATTTAATATACAACATCAAAATATTGGTACACTTTTCTACGTTGTTCTCTCTGCCTTTGAACAAGTTTTTACCCGCTGAGCTACCCCTTTTACACTATAGCTGATGATTTTCCAATAAGTAGTAAAGAGTGCATTTTAGAGCAGGTACTTATCAAGGCTCGAAATAACAGCCATTCATCACTGTGGAGGAGACATTTTTCAGAATATTTTCAGCCAACTTGTCTGAAAATATTCTGAAAAATCTCTCCTCCACAGTGATGAACGGCTGTTATTTCGAACCCTGACTTATTAGAGGACCAGTAACTATTAAATTTCAATTTTTTACTTAGTTCTTGGTTTTATTCATTCAGAAGAGATTTACCATATTAGATTTTCTATTACTGTATATCAACGAGCTTGTAAGTCAAAGCACAGTAAAGGTACATGCTGTTCTTTTTATTTTCTTTTTCACTATAGTTAAATGCTTTTTTAATCATTTTTAGAACTAATAGGTTTTTCTCCCATCTAACTACACAATAATATTTTATTTAATTTTTTTCAATATTTTAAATGCTTTTAAAGAAAGACATTTTTAACCACCTCCTTCTTGTTTATATTATATCAAAGGATATTATAGTTTATAAGTACAACAGTGCAAGAGATATTCAACACAGATAGAAAATAAATAGAAAAGAGCCAAAACCACTATTTCGTAATTCTTAATTACGACACTGGGATAAACCACAAGTCTTTAAAATTCAAAAAAAACAAAAAAAAAACACATTTCCTTTTTGACCTGTGTGATTTATGTTGAACAGATAGCAGTTTCTAAAGAAACTATGAGACACTTTTTCATATATTCATTTATTTATTGATGTTTTTTTTTAACTTTAACGAGGAATATTATATTCAACTTTCATAAGATTAAAAAATTTATATTTCTAAATGAGTTTTTCAAAAGTCTACTTTTAAGTAAACAGTTTTTGGTGAGAGTGAACTTTTTATTGGAATTTATTGTGGATGCTCTAGTGTATATCAGGTTAGTTAAGCTCATTGTGTAGTTTCATTATGGTGAACATGGTGAACATGGTAAAATTTAGTTTGTAAATGTATTGGTACAAAACTTTTGTGAAGGTTCTCAAGTTCATGTCATTCCGGTTGTAAGAAATTTATCAAAAACACACCCAACGAAAAAGATTGCATGAATATTAAGAAAGCACAAAACACCTCTCAAGATATAGTTCATTTAAAAAGCATAACTATTACTCAAGAATGTTTACTTTTCCAGTCCTAGAAGATATCATTTGAAACAACAGAAAATCAGTGAAAATTAAAAGCGTCTGATACGTTTATCGAGTACAAAAAATACATACATTAAAAACAGCACCTCTTAAAAAACAGATAAAAAAAGATACTTGCAAGGAGATCAGTAAAACAGTTATTTGACAAGCCACAATAACATAAAGAGTTTAAACGGATTCAACAAAACAGGATGTGTGTGTACCAAACAAATTTGTCTGTTATTTATTAAACTAGTTATAAATAAATAAGTAAATACCCGAATGGGCAAAGGTAAAGATAAACACTGAAATCATGGCAAAGAAATACTTATATATCATACTTTTTGTTTCATTACTAGTGAAGAATTATGGTGTGACATTTACAAAGACTAAACAAACAATACGGAAAAACTACCAATATAAAACCGTAGTTCACATAACAACAATAAAACCGACAACGGTCCTTCAGCCAACCAATAGCATGACATCATCGATTTCAAAAATGCCCATTCGAGAAACAGTATCACCGATAACAGTCCTTAAGGCAACCAACAGCATGATATTATTGATTGCGAACATTACCATTCAAGAAACAGCATCCAGTAATTATACAAAAAACATTAAAACATTCACAAATAACATTCAATTAGCAGTTTCAAAACCAAGTTACAAAACAACAGTGTTAATATCAAACATTTCTATGCAAGATACTGCAATTGATAATAACACTAGCAGTAATATGGTAACAAAAAAGTCATGGCGGAACGAGAAACGTCTAGTTGTAAGTATATCATTGTTTTTGTTCATTTCGTTACCAGCACAATAATGCCGTCTCTACAGAAACCCTTGTAGTGTGCTCATTTCAAAAATTCTAATAGTAACTCAGGGGTTAAACGTATCTGTCATTCACCACTGACAAATTAGGCCAAAAATATGCTGAAAAATCTCTTCTCTACAGCGATGACTGGTAGTTACATTAAGCACTGGTAATTACAGATCAGGGGATCATAATTATCTGTATCTTTAAATGAAGACTCTCCCCCACATCAAATTTTGTTTATATTTTTAAAATACCAAACATCCATTTTACTAATATCTAACTAAATGGGGGGGGGGCACTTTTATTCGAGGAAATAATGGTAATAAAGCAACATTTAAATCACTGAAAAGATTTCCGAGTAAGTCGGAAGGCACCTCCCTAATCCTGACATGAATCTAATTGGCAGAGGGACACAATGTACATACACACCCAGCATACTTTGTATAACGTTGTTCTAACGTTATTTTGCTGACTTTGATCAAGTTTTTGCCGGCCAGATAATAGTGATATGAATAATAAATTTTTTACAGATCAGCTGGTACAAGAAGCCTGAAAAAGACTGTTGGAAATCATCTGTGGAGTGGTGTTTCAGTACTTCTCAGCTTCATTCTTCCACAGTTATTTTTCAGTTTTCAGGCTTGCTGGTATATTTAGGGTAGTATTAAGTTGTGGAGGAGTGTTTTTGGAGCAATTTTCTAAAAATACACTCCTCCACAGGTAATGTCTGGTAGTTATATTGAAGCATGTACTATTTTACTATTATTGATTCTATTGTAATGACCATTATATTTCTTATCCTAGATCAGTGGATATATTTTTATTACATGCACATCACTTGGTGTCATCTACCTAATTGTTTCACATGTTAAAACAAAGAGTGCTCTAAAGAAATACGAACTAATGAAGAACATGCAAGCATGTCGAAGTATAGCAACTCGATACGAATATCAGACAGTACCAAGAAATTATCAAATGTCCAGTTTTACTTTCTGAATTTTTGGTTTAGTAATACCCTAAAAAAAAGGTGAAATTAAAAGAATGCGAATTTGCCCCGAATTCGCATTCTTTAGTTCCGCATTATTCGAGATTTTCAAGTGATTTTCATTCTTAAATTCTGCATTTTCCGAGAATTTTAAGCGCTCTGCTTGATTTATTAATTTACTTTACGAAAAACTAAATTTAAAAAGTAAATTTAATTTTTTTAAAACGAATCATGTACCAAAAAAAATCCGATTCGCATTCTTTAATTCCGCATTTTTAATTTTTTTTGAGGTACGATTCACATTCTTTAATCTCACTTTTTTGTGACTTCCCTAAGTCACATAATCACCCTACTTTGGTCAAAATTCCAAATAAATAACATGAAAGCTTGTAATGTCAGTAACACTTTTTGAAAATTTCATTCTTTAAAAACAACTATTAGTAGAGATACGAGTGATTAAAGTTTTGTATTTTTTATGCAAACTGTGCGGCAGACATATTGTTTGGCCAAACTTTTCTGCATGATTACATAAAGTTTTAGCCACTTCCTGTTATTTATAAATGCTGAAATTTTCAGGGTGTGATCAGAAATTGCCAATAGTGAACTTGACATAGATTTTAGAATTTTGACAAAATAAGGTGATTATGCGACCTTAACGTAATTAATGTCTACTTAGTAGCTTGAAGTAATTATCAAAAAATAAATCCTCCTCTACAGCGATTCTTTGCCCTTACTTTACTTACTTTAGTCAGCAGTAAAAATAAGAGAAACTAATCACTGTGGAGGAGTGATTTTTTAGCATAGCTTCAGGCTATAAGCCAGACGTTATGCTCAAAAATCCCTTCTCCACAGCGATTATTTATTCTTTCAACCACTGGTAGTGTGTAAATATAATATACTATTTATTTAGCTTTCTCCCTGATTCGTTACGAATGTGCGACTGGGAATGCCCAAACACTATTACCCCGCATAAATGCACCTCAAAGAAAATCTCAGGGTCTTTGGTTAAGTAAAAATAACAAAGTACTTGTATTTTCTTCTTTTTCACTAATACGAGATAAAATATCTTTTACTACAGTTTCAACTTCTGCACTTGTTGTGCCAGTAATTTAACTGAATATTCGCATCGCAATTATTGTAGTACCTTGGGTTAAGCGGCTAAAATTTCATTAAAAATATTTGAGAAAATTGGCAGGGTTAAATCTACTAAAATGGACAAAATTCAACAAAAATGAATTTGTACAGAAGTCAACGTCAACGAACTTGTAATGGATTACGAAGAAACCAATCCATTGCAAGATCGTTGACTCAGTACTCTCCTCTGTAGATTATATTTTTGAGACAGTCCCTTTAGTTAATTGTATTTAGTTTTTGAAGAATTTCCATTTGTAAAATGATTTTCATACTGAAAACAATGTATTTTATTATGTATAATCAGATCACAGATTGTGTTGTCGATTAATGTTGTGACTAGAAATGAAACTGATGTTAAGTGTGTTAAGTGTTTAATTTTTAAAACTTTCATTAAGAATTGAAGTAAAAACAAGAAACATGTGTATTAAAGTGGATCTCCTATTAGCGAATTCATTTGCACAAATTCAAAATGAAGCCATTATTAGGTGAAATGTGATGTCACTTTCAATCTAGCTTCATTTAAAATTTGCGCGAACGAATTCGCCTAGTGAAGATCCACCTTCAGAGGGCTTGATTGGATACTTCAATAAGAAGAAACCAATTAATACCAAGATCGTTGACTAAATAATCACTGTGGAGGAGTGATATTTGAGCATCATGATTATTTACTCTTATTTTAAACGCTGCTTCTGTGCAGTTTCATTGGATTTGGTCTTTCAAGCCTGAATATAACTGTCAAACATCACCTGTGGAGGAGTGTTTTTTGAGTATAGTGTTCACCTAAAAAGCTGAACACTATACTCAAAAAACACTCCTTCACAGGTGATATCCGGCAGTTATTTTCAGGCTGATCTTTATGAGGTCCCATGATGTGATTGAGTGACTAAACCAGGGCTTAAAATAACAGTCAATCATCACTGTGGAGGAGAGATCTTTCAGAATGTTTTCACCCAACTCCACCACAGTGATTATTTTGCTCTTATATCAAACAATGTCATGTTTTATCTGCATAGTGTGGAATGATAGTCTCCTAAATGGAGATTAGAATATGTTAATTCTCTTCTTTACTGATTTAAAAAGAGTTTTTAGTTGAATTTAGATTTAATTTTACTGCCTTTCCTAATAAATACTTCCAAATAATTCAAATTTCATAATCATTTCCGTCGGCAGTCGGCAAAAACCTGTTCAAAGTCAGCAAAGTAACGTTAGAACAACGTTCTGTGAATAGATTTTTGCCAGCTGGGAATAGTCCAATTGATTTATATGAGTCTTTAGTATGGAAACTCTTCTACAACGCAGTTCCTCATTCGCAAAAAGCGCTTCCAAAAAGTATTTGAAAATATATATGTAATAGTATATAATACTCACCAGCGTGTCACAATGCATCTATCATCTCCATCAATATCAAAACTGCTGACACAGGCATATGTTATACCATAAAAAGGTGCCGCTATTGAATTAACAGAGATGTTCAAAAGCTTTTCTTCGAGCTGGTGTAAATTATAAACATCTTGGATTGATGTAACTAAAAAACAAAGAACTACTAAATTGAAATTAAGCTTTATAATTACACTGTGGAGTAGTGATTTTTGAGCATTACTTCAGGCTCACTAACCTGAAGCGATGCTCAAAAATCCCTCCTCCACAGTGATTATCTACTCATGCATTGCTATCTCCTTTTTAATTTGTGCCTGTTAGCAGTGCAGGGAAACTGGAATATTAGCAATGGCAACAGTTTAGACAAAGTTCTCCAGTTCGAAGTACTACAACAAAATTTAGGTGGTGAGGCCAATTTTCAAAAAAGTAGAACACAAATATATTCATGCTTTTATTTTATATATTATGTTATTGAGAAGATGCCTTACAATAAGATAAAGTTTTTGAAATAAATCAACAAATTTCTACAAAGACATTATGTGAAACAGCAAGGCAGTGAAGGCATTTGAATTGAAATAAGAAAATCTGCAATCCTAACAGTAGGAAATCATATAATCAAATAGCCAACAATAATCTCTGTACAAAAACATAAAAAATTTAAAGAATCATTAACATTTTGTCAGCCAATCAACATACAATATTTAGTCTTTGGGAAATTTTAAAATTTCTCAAGATGTGACGAAGGTATTTTGTCAGAACAAACAAAATTTATACTAAAATAAGATATTAGATATTGAAAATATAAAAGTGTGCAGAAAATATTGCTTGACAAAAGTAGCATGCGCGACAAAAATTACCTAATGAAAGTCCCCCTTAACAACATTTTATCCAAGGGACCAAGAATGTAATTTTGAAATTTCAAGGAATTCGAGAAATACCATGTTTAACTGTATACTTCTAGAATTATCTTACAATATTTAGAGTTTCATTTACCATAATTTCCTCTAATAATCACCAGCTGGAAAAATGTTTTGGAAAAAAAGGAATGGCTTTATATTAGAAATTTTGGAAAGTTTTCCTATAATTTATCTAGGAACATTTAACAAAACATTGCGGTAACCGGAGATAATTTTCACTTACTAACCATATAATTTGACAGTTTTTTTTTGTTGGTCAACATATTTTTTAAACCTGTTTTCCTAGAAAATGTTATCGGAAATCACAAAATAATAGTTATACTGAATAATTATGTGTTTTTGGAATGTTTCAACACTACAGCATGGTTCTATCTCCCTCCCACCACCCCCAAGAATGTGGGATGCTTAAAAAGCTAAGGTCTGATAGGGATAATATAGCTTTTCAAAGAGATGGAATGCAAAAGTCAATTAGAGAAAAAACCTTTCAGGTAGAAACTTTTACAGGAAGAAACTTTTGCAGACAAAAAAAAATAGAGTCACTGAAGAAAGTATGTGAATTATGTGTTTAAAACATTAACATTTTGGGCTCCGCAAATGTCCATTCTCGCCAAAAATTTAAGATTTTATAAGCATTTAAGTTAATTCTAGAAATTTCTCAGACCACAAAGATTTATATCTGCAAAAGCTTCAATAGAGTAAAGTCGACGATTTTGCAAGCTCTTTGACATGATAACACCCTTCTGTGTTGGTTGATATTTTGTTGAATTTGGTAATTAGCTCTACTAAAAAGTGGCTTTTGGACGTAAATTTTGTAATGGCCCCTAACAAAAAAATCCCCAGTGGGCAAAAGCTTGTTCAAAGTCTGCAGTAAAGACGATAGAACAACGATGGTCACTGTTCAAAATAAGTGCAAAATCACTGTAGAGGTTAAAATTACTGTCACCTATAATCACTGTGGAGGAGAGATATTTCAGAATATTTTCTGCCAATCTAGCTGAAATATTCTAATAAATCTCACCTCCACAGTGATGACTGTCAATTATTTTAACCCCTGCTAAGTAAGAAAGGAGATAATATACATACTATCAACAGCATCTGTCCTATCTATTGATGGATCATCGTTAAATGAGGCCACACTTTGTGCATAATTAAACAAATGGTGAGCTTCGACAGTGTCTATAATATCAAATGAAACTTAAAACAGAAGCAAAAGAGGTCACACTTTGTGCATAACTAAAGAAATGGCAAGGTTCAATAGTGTTTGTACTTAGAAGGTAAAACAGCACTAAAATTTTTGAGCAATTTTGAGCAAAATTGTTTTAAGTGTGCAAAGATTTATCCAAATTTTTATGTTCAAAATCAGAGAAAGAAAGACACTTATATAGACACTATATATTTAGCTATCAAATATTGGTTTTTATGCCATTCTTGTCAATTATGATGTTTTTCTCTTCCTTTGCTGACAGATCCACTTAAAATAATGTAGATCAAATATCTTAAGGTGTGTGTGCGCAAATAAAAGATCCATGCAAATACTTTTCACAATAAGCTATTACAATGAATAAGGATCTCACAAAACAACAATAAACAACTTAATAATGAAGGTTGCCATACTCTTCCAATTATTGTAGTTAAAATTTAATAGAGAAGAGCTTAGTGATCGTCTCAAAAATAAAATCTACAGAGGAGAGTATTTAGTCAACAATCTTGTAATAGATTGGTTTCTTCATACAGAAGAAACCAATCCATTACAAATTCGTTGACCTAACACACTCCAGTATAGATTACTTGTTGTTGAATTTTGTCAATTTTTAACCTTGGCTCTGGCTGTCTTTACAAATTTCGCTTGCGAACATAGTGGTACAACCACGGTCCACAATCCTTAAATTACTGGTATAAGCATAAAGGAGCATACAGTATAAAACAAAAAGTCTTAAAACTCCTTGCAAATTAAGCATTGGCCATAGGCAAATTTAAAGAGTTAAAGAATTAATGACACTCACCATTCACCATTAACTTGTTCAACTCCATTGTACGTTTTGTGCGATCACAAACAATCAAGCATAATATTAATAACTTGAAAATACACCAAAATGCAGGGACTATTAGCGTTTGAGACTTGCCTTCCTCGTTTGACTTATTGTTTCCCCCAAATAATATCTCAGTGGTCAAAATAAGAGCAAATAATCACTGTGGAGGAGTGATTTATGAGTAAAGCTTCAGGATGCAAAGTGATTATACACATTTATTTTGACGACTGACGACTCACCAGGATTAGCAACAATAACTGTTTTTGATGTACAAGATGCTACCATTTTCTGTCTGAATTCTTCAAAGCTTACTTTCACATCTGATATGAACAAAACTAAATAAAGCATCAGGGCTTGAAATAACTGTCGATCATCACTGTTGAGGAAAGATATCTCAGAATATTTTCATCTCTTATCCACAGTGATGACCGGCAATTATTACAAGGCCTAGAGTATAATTTATAAATTCAATTGCTGTAGAGAGGAGCTTAATCAAGTGTGGTGTGTCTTGAAATGCCTTCTTCCAATTTGCTGAGAGTTTCACTTGGGAAAATGAATATGATTTGTTGTTTTATAATATTTTCTGCCTGTTTGTCAAGAAAGTTAAAAAAAATTAACTTCCATTAATTACCAAAGTTCTCTTGAGACCAACAGGCAAATAAAACAATGATGTGGGACAATAGAGGGAAATCTAGAGTGT